>JAQIVZ010001390.1:0-34028 GCA_034700945.1 Arrhopalites spinosus
TGTTTTCAAAACTTCAAATTTTTTATGGAGACCCCTAACAAGTTCTAGTATAACATACTCAAATATCTTGGTGATCGATTTACAACGAATGGAGCTAAAAAATCATAATCATTACTTTTTGATCTCCCTACGTATTCCCGTTGACCTTCCTTCTGTATGAGAAACTGAAGGCAAGGTAAGTTTGTTTTGAGACAAACAGGTTCATTTCTTATAAGTATTATATAATTTATATTATAATCCAGTACCAAGAAAAATATAATTATTAAATAATCCTCACCACAAATGGAATATTGACAAGTATGGCTCGATCACTCTCAGCACCCACGGACAAATCTCGACGAAAGTAGTAATGAATATTTTGACGGTATCTCACTGTATCCTGCTCCTCATCCACTGCAAGAATTTTCTTTAGTCTCTTTTCCCTGAAAATCACGATTAAATTCAATTAAAATCATGATGGCACAAACGGAAAAAATTTAAGGCATGCTAATTTAATATTAAATTGACTTACTCATAAGTGTAGGGACCAACTAAATATAAAAAATTAATAAAATTAATAAAGGCTTAATATTTTTTTAAAAATGTTGTACTCTGTTTAATTTATAATTTATTTCAAACTTTACCTTCTTGTAAATGAGGTTTTCCTCCATTTTCAAAGTCATTATAGTTGGTTACATTAAAGAATTTAAACTTAATTAAAATGGGCACTGTAATAGTAATAAAAGTCCCTTGTTAGAATTAGAATCATTTGAGGCAAATAAGTCTAAAATTTTTAATTGTGAAATACAATTAAAAATTACCTGTAATATTGACCCATTTGTTCCACGTTCTTGTCCCCTTCTCCAGTCGAATTTGCTGTAAAAATAAAATAAAAATTTTAAATTTATTTTAAATAAATTACATAAGTAATTTTAGTATGATTTTTTCGTATTCAAATTCAAAAAAAATTCTTATTTTATGATGAGAAATTTTGATTAAGGTTAAAATGAAGATATACAGTGCCTAGTTGACTGCTTAATTTTTTTCAGTTCATAAACTCAACATAAAATTAATACAATATTAGTACAGTGTATGTTATACTAGTGACTTATTCTTTAGTTTGTCTCATGATTAACTTTGTAATAATAGTAAATTGTTCCTTGATTTCAATGACTCTTAATTCACTTGCATTCTTTTTTTTAATCATCTTCAGTTTTTGCAACACTGCTCAATTTCAATGCCATCGACACTGACTCAAAACACGAAGAAAATTATATTGTACCATGTTTAATATTAATTTCCGACTTAACTATTTCTCTTTTGTACAGACTACATTGAACAAGGTTTGTCATTTTCTTATTTTATTTCCTTCTCTAAAGCTGAACTTGATTTTAATTACAATTTATTTTCTTTAACTAAATTTACTTTTGTCTACAAATAACAAATGGTCAGCTCCTGTTTTCTTTGTCTTTCTTTGTCTCTCTGGCTTTACTAAAGTACAGTAGTCTGTAAAAATGTAGGTATGTACTGTATGTACATCAATGTAAAATGAAAAATGAAGGATAAAACCTTACAAATTTGTATGTTAACTGTAATTTATATTAAATAGCGTTATAAAAACAAAAAAGGAATTGATAAAGTTCACACTTTAATTCACACGTTTTTAATACCAACAATTTCCATGTAATTACTTAATGTACAGTTAATGATAAGCTGATGTGTTCAGTGGCAAAACAAAAATGATGATCATTTCTTTATCCATAAATTTGTTATCTCTCATCTTTCTAATAAAATTATTATTTAAGACGATCCTCATAGATATCAATGGAAATGAAATTAATTTATAAATACAAGTCAAAATATTTAAATGATGATTAGATTACCTACTATTTATCTAAAACTTCAAGGGTAATCCAAAGGGATATTTGTTTAATAAAAAAAACTAATTAATTGTCTCCTTTGTGTGAAGGTAGATCATGTGTAATTACAGGGACTAAATATTTTTCATGTCTTTCAGAGAGAGTACATGAGATTAAAATCATGAATCATGATTGATTTCGTACTATCTTGTTCTATGCAAGTTGTACTACCTTTTGTGTTGTCAGAATAAAGAAACTGAAGGACAAAAATAGAAAGGGCTTTCTGAAAAGTGCAAGTGCAACATTGTGCATTTTAAAGAATTATTCAACGAAAAATATTTATTAGAGTATCTTTAACAATTCTTCAAAAGAAAAAAGTCTCCCAAAGTTGTCGCCTTGTGGTGTTCACAATGTACATTGGAGCTACTGTGTTACAGTAGACAGTAGGAGTAATTATTAGGAGAGATAAAAAGATAATAATATTATTTAATCTGCCGTTCATTTCCGTTTCAAATATTGAACAAATGAACTAAAGTCATGCATTGGCAGATGCCCTTATTGCTGTGTCATGTTGGAAGTTGACCCTGAGAAAAATAACAATTGCACGAGAGAAGCAACAATAGTCTCAACTTATACAACAAAAGGTACTTAACAGGTGAGACAACTTACTTGCAGTCTTTTTTGTGTGTGTACAGTGTACACTGTGTGTGCGTACTTGCCCTATTTTCTGTTTTCATCCTTAAATGTAGAAAAACAAGGCTTCATTCATTCATTTACACTCCAATTCTTTAGCTGTAAATATTATTTAACTTTAATGACACCAAAAATTTGTATTTTTGTATCCTCTTCCTCTACAGGATATTGTTTTTGACTTTTTTTTCAAAAACAATAAAGATATTGATTTCACAATCTTGCCTTTACATAAATTAAGTCCCTTATTTTCTCTAAATGAGAATTTATTTGTAATATTAATTGTCAGATTGGCATTTGATTATTTAATTGGAATTGAAGATAATTTTAAATAAAATTTTTAAATAATTAAATCATGAGGTCAAATAACTGTACAGTGTACAGTGTACACTTGTGTTATATTTTGATCTAAAAATTATGTTTCAAAAATTCATAACTGTAGGAAAAAATATTTTATTGTGGTGGCATATAACATACAAAGAAAGAACAATATGAAAACAAGAAAAAAACTGAATTTCCTATCCGTTCTTTTGTTTTGTAAAAATGATGATAATGATGATTGGTACAAGATTGTTATATAATGGTAGAATTGATAGTGTAAATTAATTAAGAATAATAAAAGTTGGATATCACTTTTGTTGAAATTGTACATATTGCAAACTAGTAGAGAATTATTTAATATGTGAGCGAGTATTATGAAGACTTCCTTTTCCTCGTGGAAACTTTAAAGAAATCTATGAGTAAATTCATTTACTCTTGACACATCCGAGACAAATAAAATTGAGCCAGTTTTGTGGAAACTAGGAAAACTTGCCAGACTTGTTGTTGTCGACAAATTATCAAAGTGTCAGTCGCACAAACATTTATCATTCATTTAATCCACACCTTTTCCCTTCCTTTGTCATTCTCACGGGGACTATAATTCAACAAAACTTGACTCAACGGTTCTATCTCTTGACTTGCAGTTATCTCTCTCTCTTTATACAATTCATCTGCATTTAAAAAGCCGTCATATCTTACCATAATCATCATATTTTCTACTTGACATTCTTCCTAATCCTAAACTATTTTTCTTGACAAGACCACGTGGCTATTTTTATTTTTGATTTTATATCTTGACCAAAAATATCATTACTAATATTAATTAGTATTTTGTCTATAAATCCCTGAGTTTTGACCAAGAATTGTTTGCTGGAATTATTATCTATAAAATTATTTACTGACCATGGGCATACTTTATTGATTCATAAAATAAAAAATTTCAATGTCAATGCCAATTTAAATTTTTATTTTTAAATTGCAAATTGTGAAACTTGTAGCTAATACTGGCAACTCTTTCTATCTGTACAAATGACATAAATATGGGAGTGTGGAAATTATGGATAAATAAAAAAAAATTAACGTGCTTACATTTAGTCATCAACAAAATTATGATTTCCATTCATAGCGCACGTCCAGAAATCAGCAAACTTAATAGTGTAACTTTTTGTATTTTTTTTTTGCTCTTTTTTCTTGTCTAGTTCTCTGCTATTTTGTCTCATGTTTGGTTGTACATACAATACAAAAAAATGCTTAATGTCTTGCACTATATTTTGAGACAAAATAGTGGACGATTGCGGTTGAGGATGACAATGAAAATTTTTCAAGGTCTCTCAACTCAGCTCGAGTCAACTAAGCGTATAAATGCATCGATTAGCCACTCACTTACATGGCATATTTGTACATACATAGAAATTTACACATTTTATTGAGAGTTCAAGTCAAAGTTTCATGTCAAAGGCAAGTTTTATGTATGGCCCAGGGCTCACACGAAAAAACACTCTCACTGTCTCTCTTTTTTCATTTTTTTGAAAATAAGTAAAATTTTTACTAAATCATATTTTTTTGGTAGAAATAAAAATGTCACTGAAATTCATTTCCTGAAATATGTTCAAATTTCTTACAAGCATACACACATGCAAGGTTACAAGGACTACAGGTCCTTGTCTAGGTGAGAGAGATGTAACTTCAAATATTTTTTTTCTCCTAAAAATTAGAAATGATTCACATTTTACACGCCATTTCCCATCTTGTACAATAAACAAATCTATTTTTTTTGTCCATTTGGTATGATTATTATTATCTTCGTGATCCTTGATCGTGATCTTGTACATCTGTATAAAAGAATTCTTATATAAAAAACCAGGCTCTTAAATTTATAAATTCACCTAACATACAAATAACATGGTCTTCCTATTATAATTGTATAAATAGTTGATTACATGTTAGAAAAAGTGTTAACAAATTTTGATTTATTTTACTTTAAAATTGCTAATAAAACAATGAAATCTGATATGCTAATTACACACCTTCACTATTAAATTTTAAAAAAAAGTTAAAGTTGAAGGCCTCAAGTATTATTTAATATTTTTTTAGACTAAAATTTATCATCAACATTTAATTTTATACTTAGTTTATTGTCTAAAAACAATATTGTACACACGTGTATAATATTTTATGAATGATGAATAAATATTTACGACTAATTTTAATTGCGTATTCAACCATCTCAACTTAAAATATGTTACTATAATTATTTAGTCTTATTTTTAAGTATAATCTGACAGTCATGAGAGAGAGAGAGGGGTTCTCATTTGTTTTTGTTTAATTTTATCCTGTCAAGTCGTCAAGACTAATTACAATCCTTTAAAATTTAAGTTGACAGTAAGATTGTGATCGTTTGTGTGTGGGGTAGGAAAAAAAAATTTAGTTTTAGTATTTCATTCGAGTATAAATTTTTTTTAGAAAAATCTTTTCACTTTTCATTGTCAAGGTTAGTGTTGATAAATGTCAGACTTTATAGGTTTTTTTTCCTCCCGCTTAGTTATTCAAGAAGAAGAAGAAGCACAGCTGGTTATTAAAATAACGACAGCTTAAAATGGATGTTGTATCGAATTCAATCTATATTGTATGCAAATTGGACTTTCCTTATTCTTTCAATGGTCACCTTTATACATATATAAAACTATTCTTAGCTTCTAGCTATTTAATTAGTATGACTAGAGGGGACTTGCAATTGTAATGGAGATGATGATGACATGTACAAATATTTATTTTTTTTGGTTTTCTTTTATTAATAAAAAGCCGCTCAAAAAAGAGACGTGTGACAACTGGCAAAAATTGAAGAGGTGAAAAATGTACAAAGATTAAATTGTAAAAACACATAAATGTACTTTGGACCTGTTGCAGAAAAATGAACTCTGGAAATTTTTCAAATTACCAAATCAACAAGAGATAGTTTCTCTCAATTTTTTTTTGTTGATAGAAATTAAAGATGAAACAAAGAGGAAAGAGGAAAAAAACAATGCAGGACAACGTCATTCTCACCTTCACGCCACAACTATATAATTTGGAGATATTACATTAGTACCTCATGAAAAATATTAACCTTGCCATTGAATTTCATCTAAACGTTGTGTTCCTCTTTTTTCTAACTAGCTGGCCAATGTAATTTGTCATATAAACTTTTGTCTTATATAATATTCCATGTTAATATCATTAAACAGTTTATAATATTTTATTGCATGTCCACTACATACAAAGAAGAAGAAGAAAAAAAAATTCATTGTCCAATGTCCGTGTACTCACCAAATTATACACACTGTCTTAATCCTTTGTGACCCCTTACTTTCCTACTTGATAAAAAATATATTATACAAGTTTAATGTACAATGTAAACAGACTAAATTTTAAGGGAGTAGATTACCAAAATGAAAAGGTAAACTAATTCCTGTAGGCATCTCTCTCTCTCTCTCTCTCTCTCTCTCTGTATGATATAATATATGTAAGTATGATGTAATTTAGAAAGAAGCAAGTGTATAAAGTACAAGCTTTTAATTTTTTTTGGACATGATACTCGTAACATCTCATAGAATTATACATGATGACCCAGCTCGCGGTCATTTTCAATGTCACAGCGTCTACACAAAAAAACATTTTGAGCATCATGTTGTACAGGTACAATGCACGAAGTTTTCTTACACAAAATTGACTTGCCACTACAGACAACAACTCGTATAATTATTAAATACAAAATTTTGGGAACAAATTTTATTGCCAGTAACTTACTCGTACGCCAGTACGACTATGGGAAATTTTTTGACGTGAGACAAAAAACTTGAAATTAAATGTTAAACTTATTTTTTAAAAAATAATCTGAGTGACATGGGACTTCTACTAAAAAGAATACCAAAGCTGACACTCTCTCTTTATTTACTAAATAATATTTTAGTAGATGATGATGGATTGGTAGACAATGGGTTCCATTGTCAAGTTCAAGGCTTATATTTATTCCATTTAATTTGCTTTCGACTCCACACTCACTCTCTATACTTGTACCTGTGCTGTACAATGTATTCAATGCACGTATCAGTTGAAAGTTTAGTAAAAAGAAGTTTTTTAAAAAAAAGGTTGAGTGTCTTTGGTACCTCTCCTACGCATTCTTATGGGCCATTGTCGTGAATGAGGTAACATTATGAAAGACGTGACCCGCAACAACAAAACAACAACTCTTTCAATTCTAACTACTGAACGTGTACATATGTACACACTCACTCTCTTTGTTGCCGTGTCTATTTAAATTAATTTACTGTATAATTGTCAATGATAAAAATTTGAGGAGAGGAAGAATGCAGTTATCCTTTGATTTACAATTTAAATTATCTAATCTTATTTCCTTATTTTTTAATTTAATTTGTACTCTAGTCTAATTTGGAAGGACTCTTTTTTTAAAAATATAAAATATTGAAAAAGGTCAACATTTTGTAAATTAAGATTTCAAAATTTAGACAAAAAGAAGCACAATAAAATGACAATTTTTGGAAAATTAAAATTAAATTAAAATTAACATTAAAATATTTTCAAATAAAATTAAAATTAAAAATAATTTAACCTTAATTTTAATACTTGGTTAAAAATAACTAATAATATTAATAATAATAAAAAAAGAAAATTTACCTGCTTGACTCGATCCTCAATGATAGCATCCAGAGCGACCAATTTAAAGAGAACAACTAAAATTAAAACTATGACACTAATTAGTAGAATGGCATGAGGCCATTTAGTTTTGACCACTCGACAAAATCTTGAACAAAATTTTTGTTGTTCTTTCTCCTCATTCTCCAATTTCATTTTGTACTCTTCCACAGCATTCCAGTCTAGTGACCCGTCCTTTGACTTCATAATGTAGTCTAAATTATTTGAATCCATTTTTTGGAAAGGCACAAATATATTTTTATATTTAATTAATCAGTAGTTTGTAAAATTTCACAGTTTTATAAATTTTAAAATTTTAATTTGTCCTATACATTTTAATTATAAATTATTAAACTATTCTTATTAGAAAACATTGAGGAAATAAACTTTTAGGGAAAAACTTTAAAAAAATATTTTTGGGCTGCTTCAGTAAGAGAGAACACTGCACTTGTGTTGTGAAGTGAAGTGGGTAACTTTTTAATTACTCAAGAGACACAAAAACAAACACACTTGGATTTTTTTTATGTGGTCGACTACACATTGTGGTTGAGAGGATGACGTTGAATAGAAATGGGAATATTTTAATTGATGAATCAACATTATATTTTGTAGTCAGGTATTGATGACAACAAGAGGGGCTACGAATTGTGCCGTCCAGGAGAACCTCCAGTGACGATTGACTCCCATGATGGTCATTCTGGTTCATTAAGTTTTAAGAGGGAAGAAGAGGAAGCTCAGGTGGAATCGAGTCAAAGTCAGAAAAGCAAGTTTACTACAAAAAAAAGGTCCTTGTTTATTCCTTCTCACCATTCACACCCTTGCTTAGGAGTTAGAGTAGAGCTCATAGCTCTGTCTTCAATGTCAGCTTATTCCCATTCTGTGTAGCGTCCACTTCATCCACTTCATATTACAGAGGGTAAGATTTGTGTCTATATTGTACAGGTATGGCTTACTCCATATACCAAAATACTCGTCCCTTTCAGTTCCCATCAATGGCTAGCACTTGTTGAGGAATTTTATAATTAAATGAAGGAAATTACAGTTAGAATTAATTTATATGAGAAATTACAGGGCATGGGATTACTACTATTAAATTATTATTTTTTCTTAATTATTATGACACCAGGTTAATTTTTTTTGTGAATTAGAAGATGAGTCTCGTATTTTTAATTATGAGGAATTGGGATGAATTTTTGGATATTTTCCAATAATTAATTAAAATATTACTATTTTTACAAAGTCATTTTTTGACCTTACACCTGTAATTGTGCATTAAGAAAAGAGACTAAACTGGACAATTTATAGAAAATGATCATCATTTAATTTGATTTCTTTGACACGATAGTGACTTGTCAATGCACGGAAGGAGTCATCATTTAATTTAGAATATTGCTAAATATTTAATTTTGATTATTTTGACCTTTTAAATTTAATAATCAAGGAAAAATAGGAAGACATGAGGTTCAATTTATTTGTAGACGACAAATCTTTAAATTGCTGTTAGAAAACGGATTTGACATGATATTTGTCAATGGCAATGAAACTACACTGTAACTTGTCTTCATCTTAAATGTGAATGTACATGGGGGAAATCAAGACTTTAAATTTTAATCAACAATTATGTACAAAATACAATTTACACACAAAACCACAATACATTTGCCCACTCTGCTCTGCACCTACTATTTAATTCATGAGGTCATGTAAGTTTGGGTAGAAAAAAAGGGAATGAAGGTCACCAAATGTTATTCTGTCCTTTACATAATCTTTTATAAATTTAATTTGAACTTTTTTTTAACTTTGTTGATAGTTAACCTCTTAAAAATTGTAGAAAATAAATATACAATCATTTTAAATATGACCCTTACTTCTTATGTAATATTTTACATCCGCATTGTATTTTTTTTTTGATGACAAATACAAAATGTACAATTAAATTATTTAACTGTTTATAACCTTCAATATTTTTGTTTGTTTTTTTTCTAAACAGTAACAAGTTTTGTCTTCCTTGTGTCCACTGTCAAGTACAATCACCTAATTAAAGGTGGAATCATTGAAAATGGGTTTACTTTCGTTTTTGGGTAATGGAAATCGGAGATGTACTTAATGTATTGTTTTATAAACAAATTGTCGTCACAACATGTAAATTTAATCTCATTTAGCCTACCTCACTATTCTTGTTTTTTTGAACGTTAAAAATTGTGACGTTAGTCAAAAGAACCTGTATGGATTTTTGAGACGGTATAATTTGTAAAATTATTTTTTTTAGTGATCAAACAAGTTCATCAAAAATATTACAGAAATTAATTCATTCATTGAAGTTATTTTTATGAAAATTTTCGCATCTTTATTTTTTTGTCTGGAATTTTTTAGCTGGAAAAGACGTCTTTTTGTCTTTTGACGTCAATTCAACAAGTTTTATTGTACCTGTAATTATGTAGCTTGGTTAACAAACTCATTAAACTGAGGTGACATGGATACTTTATGTGTACAAATTTTTAGAATCCAGAATAAAAAAAATTATTTTAGACTATAAGGTACATGCCATATATAACGTCAACAACAATATGGACTGGATTTTTTATGAACTCGAATCTACTTTTTTTCTGACTCTTTGAGTTCCAAAGACCATTAAACAGATCAAAGTCCACTACTAAAAAAAATTGGGATTACGTGAATAAAGTAACATTTTTGGGGTTTTCTTATAATCTCTAACAATTTTTTTCCCATTGTGCATCTTAATTACTGTTAAGTAGAATGTTATTAAAATCTTTACCATGTTCTTTGGGTGCTAATCTAGTAATCTTAAACACCATCAATTAGCTTCAAGGTAATCATCCACATAGTTCATGTCCATACACTCTCATACTCATTCAGGTGAATCTGTATATGGCTATGACGTCACAATCATCTTGCTGATTATAAAGTAACAGTTTTTTTTTTACAAATCTTCTTTTGTTATCTTGTAAATGAACTTTTTTTGGGATCACATTTTACATGTTTTATATTTTTTTTACAAGATTTTATTCTCAATAAAATTTATAAAACTTGATGAAGTCATGGACAAAAAATTAATGTGACCTTAGCCATCTTTTTGGAACAATATTATTTTTCATTTTGTATCCAAGAGATGACAAACCTTAAATATTTAACCTTCATTTAAACAACAGCAAAATATTTTAAAATAAATATTCGTCTCCATTATTTTGACCGGATAGAATTTTCATAAAATGTCAAAAATTTAATTTAAATGGGAAAGAAGAGAACAAAAAATACGGAAAAACCTCACAATTATTTTTAAATAAAATAATTTGATTCGTAATACTCACCCAATCAATTTTATTGTATGACACTCACAATTTTTTTACTTGGTACAAACAATTCTTCCATCATAAAAAAATGAATTTACGTCATCCAACAGGACAAAAACAAGGTGCAATAATTTATTTCTCAACAAGTGTACTCCTATTTCTCTCTGTAACAATTCAAATTCAAGAATTTAATGTACATAATAAAACTTGACATCACAATTTTTTTTGCAACATTTTAACACTCGGGATGTCTCAAAGTGTATTTGGTCTGTATTGACAATAATTTCCAGAACAATTAAATTATTGGGAGGGGACCCTGAAACTTATTGTAACTACTGTATTTAACTATACAACATTTCCATTTTAATGACAATGTACAAGTTTTTACGAATCAATTTTTATCAGTAAAAAACTCAAAGGAACTGGAGAATTATTGTTCCTTGTGTACATACAATTTTTTTTATGCTCTGAGGTCATATTCTTTATAACCTTGAGATTTTTTAAATTAATACTTGTAAAAAATCATAAAGGACACACTATGGGGTCATACTTAAAAAAACATCTTGACCATCTTTTTTAAACAGAGGTTGACGAACACATAACAGACCCTCCTTACAAAATAATGAATGCCATTACGTCGGGATAGAGATGCTCTGTATGCAAAAAGTGGCCAAAAAGTTATCTTAAATCCTATAAATAAATTAAGGGTCAAGTTCTTAGATTCAAAAGAAGATTGTACTTGGTTTCTGTACGCAAAAAAATTTATGGCTTTTCCAAACTCATTGACATCAGACAGAGAGAGAGAATAAAAAAGAACAGTTTTTTAAAAAACTGTTTTAAAAAAACTTTTTATATTATAAAGTACTGAAAAATCTATTTTAGATATTGGTTAAAATTAAATGTCAGTGAGAGTCAAAAATATTTTTTCTAAAATTGGCAACCATTTTAAAAAATAGTTTTTTTGAACTTCAATAAAAAACCCAGTGAGAATAATTTATAAGACAATGTTTTGAACCTAGCAAAAAATAATATTTATTTAAAAAAATGAAACTGATGTCGGACCTAACGTGAATATTATTTACGTTAGGCAATTTATTTACTAAATAAATGGCAAAGAAAATTGTCTTCCTTGTACTTGAGTACACATTTGTTAATAATTTCCCGACATAAAAATTTGATTGTTTTATCCTCTCCACACCAAGATGAAGAAGAAAGAAGAAGTTTAGGAATAAACAAATATAAAACTCTTTTTCTTCAGTATTGAATCCTCAATTTATTACATTTTTTACAACTCATAATTTTATTTAAAAAATTGATATTTATTTTAACCATAAAAACCAGTAAATAATATTCAGTGTTATTTACTCTTTGAAGCAATGGAAAAAGGTAAAGAAAAATATTGACTTTCAAAAACTGGACATGTATTTACATACTATTTCTGTACATACATGTAAGTTACATAAGTTCGGGAAAGGACATGCATAATAATGAAAGGCTGCATAAATGACTAGACTAGAAACTATTTCGAAGAGTTTGTCCCAAACTTTTCATTTTCAATGAACAAACACTCAAAATAGAATTTAGACACAATGTTTATATAAAGACAGTGCAAGGACAAGAAAAAGTCATCAAATTTTAATCAATTTTAAGCTAGTAAACTCCCACCTGTCTCACTCACTCATGAATTTTCAGTCTACCAATACGCCATCATTTTAATTCAGTCGACAAAACATTCTTTGATAACAAAACCTCACCAAAAATAATATTACAACATGTATGTACCTACATAAATTTAGCTCCACATAAATAAATCAAGGGTCAAGTCTACAAAAAAGAGTGAACAATTTTTTTTATTTTAATTGAAAAAATCAAACTTGACTTTATCCCCAAATTGATTTTCCTTTTCTTTTGAGCTTGAAATGTTGCAAAAAAAAATTTTCAACTCTGTAAATATTTAACTATTGCAAAAATTAAATAAACAAAAACTTTTTTTTCATTCTATTGCAGAAGGTGGCGACGTCAAGAGTGAAAAAACAAAGTAAAATTACAAAATTGACTAAACTTTAACAAAAATGTTTTTTGTTCCCAAAATTTTAAACGTTTCAGAGTCAATGTCTTTAATTTTAATGAGAAACTTATTCAACAAAAAAATTAAATGTTTTACACAAACTTTACGCTTTTTGAATAAAATAAGACTTTCACATTCAAAAGAGAAAGAAGGGGGAGAAAATGAGAAACATTAAGAATTAAATTGTAACATAGTAAATTCAAAACTTTTTTTAGTACTCTCTCAAAAAACTAAACTCGTACTCTTTCACAAAATCTCTTTCTCTTTTACTTTCTCCCAAAAAATATTCTTGTGTTGTTTTTTCATAGTGTGGATATTTATAAAGTTTATTGTCAAATAACTTTTAAAAAAGTTGACGTTGTAAAACATTAGCCTTGATTTCATACCCTTGCAAAAAAAAAATTGCTAATATACCCAACCAGCTGCTACTCTTTTTTTAGTACAGACTGTACTTTTGTTTTGATGGTGATGATGATGATGGGACTGAAGATTTTTGCATAGAAAAGATTGAAAAATATGACAAATTACTGTGTACAAAATTATGTACAATATGTATGTACATACATGCATGTATATATCATTGATATAAGGTTTAGTCAACGACAAAGGAAATAGGTTCAATATATTATACAACACATAATCCACATTCTCTTTCTTTTTTGTCTCTTCAACATGAATAAAAAAATTGTTTCGCCAAAGTTCTTTTTCCCTTTTTTTCCCTTATGTATGTAATGTGGCATAAATTTGCAAAATTTATTGGCATCTCTCTTTTGGCACCAGTTTGGCATTTTTCTCCATTCTTAATGATCCATTGATTTCTTTTTCTCTCTCTCTCTCTCTCTTGTTCTTCCTCTTCACTCACCCCTCCATGCTTTCACTATATTTGATCAAATTCAGAGAGAGAGAGAGAGAGAGAGAAAGTGAGGCTTTTTGTCCTCCTGGCCTTGTCTCTTGTCTGCCCCGTCACCGCCACAACATGAACTCATCAGCCTCACATCATCGACTGTCACTGTCGGGCTTTGAGTTTCCCCTGCCCTGGTTTTTTGTTCCTGTCATCCTCATCTTTTTGCTCTCATCAGCTCCAGCTCCAGCTCCAGATTCGACGTTGAGTGTAGATAGAAAATGGTAAAGTTTTTTTTGTCTCGTCTTCCTTTTTTTACATTTCACCGAGAGAGAGAGAGAGAGAGAGAGAACGCCCCTAATTTCAATTCCAGTCAAGTACGCAAAAACAGTTGGAGGTACGAGTAGAGAGTATAAAAAGCTGAACGTGATTTGCGTATGACAACTAAAAAATCTTGTGCACCTTCTTGTCTTCTTTTGATGCATGGTGAGCAGAGAGGCTTCAAATAATTTTTTCAACATATTTGCATTATGAGATGAAAATTATATACCTCTGACATACACACAGAGGCAAAGACTCGTACGCCAAAAAAAAGTTTTCTACATTGTTTTTACAGTCTGCTTCCCTCTCTCTCTCTCTTCTTCTTCTTCAACAAAAAAAATATTTCCTAAAATCAACACGGGAGACACAAACGAAGAATTGGAGCACAAAAAAAAACTTTTCAATTTTTAACAAGACTCTTAAATTCCATTGGTATAACTTAATATATGTTAAATACACACAAAAAAAATACCTAAAATAAAATAAATATTTGGAATTGGAATGAAATAGAGTGAAAAAAAAAGATTTTTTAAAACTATTGTGTGGCCAAGGAAATCGGAATTCATGAATGTCTTTGTATTGTAAAATATAAGATGATGATCTCATCCCATGTGTACACAAAAGAAAAGAGAGAGAGAGAGAGAGAGAGAGAAAGTGTGTCTATAGAGACTTTTTATCTGTATCTTCATCTTTTATATTATTTATTATTATTATCAACGGAATTGCAATTCTTCCCTCTCTCTCTCGTCTTCCATCATCTTTCTCTCTATAGAGTACAAGGCAAGGTCCATTGTTGGCTAGTGTGTCGTTGGTGGAGAAAGAGGAGAAAGTGAATAGAAAAGTAAGAAAGAATATTACTTTACTTTACTCTTAGTCATTCATTCATAAGAAAATGAGAGGCAAGTGAAAGGAACTAAAAAGAGAAATGAGGAAGGAAAAAGAATGACAAGAAGAAAGTAAAGGAGAAAGAAGAAGAAGAAAGCGGCTGAGATTAATCTCCACTTTGTGAGTCATTGGAGCGTGGGAGGCAATATCATTCTTTTTTTTCCCCTCTTCTCTTTCTCTGTGACAATATTGAATGTTGATTGTTGACCTCCAATAATTTCTAGTTAGTCGATCTTCCTCAAGTTTCAACTTGGCCAATCTGATCAAGATGAAGGACTGGGATCCTCGAGTACTCTTAGAGTGGAACTCAACCAACAGAGATTCTTGACTTTTAGACAAAGTCTTACGTATATAAACTATCAAACCAATGTGTAATGGAGCAGAGGGGAGGGAATAGAGAATAGGGAACAAGAGAAAGTCGAGACATGGATAACTTTCTCCAGTTTTTTTTACTCATGCCTCAGTTTCCTTCCTAATAAACTAGAATAATTTCTTCTCCACGCACCGATAGGGAAAAAGACCGGACATAATATTTTACATATTTTTGTCTATTCTCACATTTCAAATCTTGTTCCCCCTTTTCATCTCTCTCTCTCCCTACAAGGTTTTATATTGCCTCTACATTTATTCCAGGGAGAGGGAGGGAAGAGACAGAAAGGAAATGAGTGGAAAAAAGTTGTATAAAAAAAATTCATGTCCCAATGGACTTTCTCCTTTCCCTCTGATCATTTCACTCATTCTGGCATTCGTCTTTTGTATCTCAAGTTGTGATCTGCACAAAAATTGAAAAAAAACTGGGGCAACCGTCCAGGAGTTTCTTTGGTTCGAGTTGTGTTCCATGGACCATGTTCTAGGTGGGATGATGCCGAGAAAATGTGAGCCAATTACACTTTTTTATGTACTATTGACCCTTCATGGCCTTTAGAAATATCCCGGGTTTTCTTGCAATTTTTGTTAAAATTAAAAATAATTTTTATTGAAATTTATTGTGACGTAGCTACAAAGGGAAAATGTTAAATTGTGCTTTAATAATTGTCACGTGTATTTTTCCAAATATTTTATTGACTTTCTCTATAAATTAGTTGCCTTTGGCTTTGAATTTTTATGCATTTTTTTGAAAATTGTTGAGTCAACATGATTTCGATTGAAATGTTAATTCAAAAGGTATATTTAATGCTTGAATAAATAATTATTCAAGGTTTTGAATAAATGAATTTTTTATGAACCAAAAAAAAAGATTACGTAAAAGTTACATTTTAATTTGTCAATTTCTTTTTTTATCAATGTGAGTCTCAACTTGTCCATGCAAATTTATTTATAATCCACAATATTTTGGAATTCTCGATTTGGATTACACATCATCAAATAATATGAAAAATGTACACGCATGATTAAATATTTGCAATTTGCAATAGGTTTCACTGGTTTCAGTAAATTATGAAACAGAGAACATGAAAAAACTGAAAAAAAGTTGAAATAATTTGCAATTTGCATGACAAACTCAGTCAGTACATTATTATCATTTCCGTACATTATCTCAAGGTTTCTGACTGAAAGTAAATGACTAAAATGTGTAAAAATTTCTGCAAGTTTGGCCATCATCAACTGTCCTCTCCTGTTGTCTCATCAAAAATGAAGCAGTCAAGGTGAATTAGCCAATATGTCTTTTTCATTCCATGCAAAACTTAATTATATGTAATGCATGTAAAATGACTATTAATAGCAGTTGCAGTAAAAAATTATATTAATTAAATTTGACCCCAATCGTCATGATCTACCTGATGGTTCTAGTCGCTCAAAAGAACAATACACTTTTGTTACATCATGTCCCGTTGTGCACAAATATTTATTTTTGTCAATCAATTACAGGTAATTTACAGGTAAATTCAAACCCACACCAGAATCTTTACCAAAATTAAGTATAAGCTCAAATTTATTAAAATTGGCTAACTCCAAACACATCTCATGGCTACAAAATTATTTTAAACAGTTAAAAATTAGTCATCATGTTTTCTCACAAGATATCTCGGATTTATAGAAGATTCATTTGTCATCACAATAAACCAACAAAAAAAACAAAAAAAAATCTTCAAGTAAAACCACAATTTTTTTTGTTCCCAATCAATCATTCAACGACCACCTGTACTCTGTGGGTGTTCCTGCGGAGTCAATTTTTCTCTCTCCATTTTGATCAAAATGATTGTCTCTAAAATTAATAGTATATATTTGTTCCAACTCATGAAATTTATCGCTTCTACTTTACCATGATTGAATGGCCATACTTAAATACATATACACACACTACACAGTGTATGTAGTACACCTAAAAAAATATCCGTTAATATTTCTTCCTCTAAAAACAAACGTCCATTTTGTCCTACATCTAGTTTCCCTTGTAAGGTAAACTGACAAAAGTATTTTTTCCCCTCCCCCAAAAACACTGGTGACGTTTAAAATAAACGTAAAAATTTGGGAGTCAACACTAAAATTTTACGAACATTGAATAGTTGATGGTAAAAATATTTTTGGTTTTTTTTTCAAAAAAAAAAACCAGACTACTTGACTCTTGGGGGACCTTTAAGACAGTCACATTACTATTTATTGTTTGTCCTTGTTTTCCGGAAACTTTGTATGTACACACACACTTGAAATTATGGTTGACGATCTCAGCAAATTGAGAACAATCTCCCCCCTCTCATTTTTAAATTGTAACTCTCTTTTGTCACGAATTGTCGATCCAAATGCCATTACTTGTTTACTTGTGACAAATTTTCTTTTGTGCAATCCACACAAAGAGAGAGAGAGAGAGAAAGGGGAGAGCTGAAGTCAGCGGAAATAAATGCAATCTGATGGAGAAAGGAGGAGAAAGAAAAAAGGGAGAGAAAGTCTACATGACTCTTTGTATTACAAAAAAAGGAAAGATACTTATAGACCAAAAATGCATTATCATGGTTCACTTTATCCAATTTCAATTTCATTTGATTTACTCTCCTATTTCCCAACCCCCAATGAAATTTTGACCTACTCAACCACTTGATCCTTGTGGGTCCTATAAATGTGTAAAAACCCATCAAAAATAAATCCTCTCGCCTATATAAATTACTCTAAGAATATTTCCTCCATTAAAATGTTCCAATAACAATATTATATAATTTGTAGTTTAATAAACCCAAAGCTAGAAAATTGTCTTTAAATTAAAACTCTTAAAATAAACTTAATTAAACAAACTACTACAGCACAGCCTACCTATCCTATCTAAATAGTTAGGCGTAGTTGAAAATGAGAATTTTGTTAAATAATTGGAACCAAACTTTAATTAATACCTCAAGATGAACTTGCCTCTAATTTATGGGGGCTAGACTTTGAGGGAAATTAAAAGAAAAAAAGAGAAAGCGAAACCGTCAGTGTCAACTGTCACACAGACTCTGACTTGACGTGTGGTTAAACCAATGGGTGGCTATGACTACAGTGACAAATGAGGAGCGTATCTGTAATTCCAAGAAGTTGGAAACACATCTTTTGATGAAGATTTCAAGACAAAACGTGGAATAATTATATTATCTGTGTAAACTATTTACTTTGCCTGAAATGAGAGAACCCCCCTCCCCCAAAAAGAGTCTCACTTCGTTAGTTGGTTTGAATTGGAGGTAAAAAAAGAGAAAATCCGACTAAATTGTAAGAGAGAAAGTCACTTTATAGGTTTAGTGTAGAGGGGAGGGTGGGGGGAATGTAGAGGTAAATCCATTGTCGCTGTGTGGTTGGAGATTGTTGTATGTACCTGTACCTGGTGATCTATAATTTGAGAAGACATGGAGTGGAGTAAAGTTAATTAGCTCTTCTTCCGCCCATACCCACCACCACCACTTTTACCTCGAGACCTCCACTCGAGTCTCCCTGACTTTCTCCTTTTCTTTCTCTGGTTTCTCAAAACCCATTCTGCTTGCTCACCTTTTCCCCCTCTCTCTTTTAATAGTACAGCACTCAGCACAAGTACGAGTAATTGGAGCTTGATTGGTTCCACATGGCCCTCTTCTTCTTTTTGGTGACTGTACAAGCCATAATATGTTCTTGAACAAAATGGTCAAAGACAATGGAGCTAATGGGATGGAGGAGCTCAAGTAAATCCTTTATAACTTATCCAATTTAACCGTTAATTCTCCACTAAATCTAAGCACATCCTTCCTTCCCATGGTTTTCTGTACAAGTAAAGATGAGGAGCAAAGAATTTTTGTTTTGAAATGGGAATGAACAAGAAATGGAGACACAGGGCTACATATGGCAGAGCTGTGCCTGTGCTAGTGTGTACTTTCTCCTTCCATAGACTTGTCTTGACAAAAGAGAAAGAAGTGAAAGGAAAGAGTGTCACGGAATCTCCACTTTTCCTCAACTTTTCCTGTACCAGCGCAAGTTGAATTGGATTACCACCGAATTTATGACTATGACGCTACACCTGGGCATTTTAGCCTATAAAACCCGCGGGTGAGGAGCTTTTCATCCATTGCATCAAGATCAAATGTGTGTGTGAGAGAGAGAGAGTTGGATTTATATAAACTCTCAACTCTTAACATGTACTCTAGTCTCTCTATCCAACTGTACTTTCAAATGCTCAACCTTTTCAGGTGACATTTGATACGTCACATACTCCAATCCTCCATTTCTTTTTTCAACTGGAATAAACCTTTTCCCAGTTTATCCATGTCAATGTGTCCATATCCAAGACATCATCTCTGAGGGTAAGGTAAGGATTTTTTAAGGTAGGGGCTGGCTCATGCCGAATTTTCTATTTTTATTTGAGGCAATAAAAAAAGAAGGGAATTTTTGTGTTTTAAGGAAAAATTAATATGAGGAAACCACAAGAAATGGGAGAACAAAAGAACAAGTTTTAATTTGGTTTTTAAAGATAAATCCAGGTCATGGTCAGGTCAAGTTTCATGGGGTAAAGTTTTTAAGTTATTACAAAGAAACTAGTGTTTTGTTTTAAGTTCAAGTTTCATATTGTCTCTCTCTCGCTTTTATCTTTGACTAGCCTGTAGCCATCTAGCCTCCCTCATATTTATAATACCGACACACATTTTCAATATATTGGCTCCATTTTAAAGAATTACCTGCCGGGGTGATAGTACAGATAGTCATGGTGAAAGAGCAGAAACTGAAGAAGAGGAAAAAAAGAGAAAAAAAAGTTGAGCTCCAGCTCGAGATCTGGAGCTTGCCAAAAAATTTATGAGTGAAGAACCCTGAAAAAAACTAAAGAAAAAAGGAAATGGCTTGAGGTTGCAGGATAGAGGATGGCAAAAAAAATTTCTCTCTCTCTCTTTCAGTTTGTAGAATTCTTGGAAGATTCCAAAAGAGAGAGAGAGAGAGAGAGAAACAAGACAAGAAGGTTTCCGTTTTCAAATTCAATTTGTGGCAAAGGGAAATATTTCCATTGCCACTTTCCTCATCCTTCCCACGACAGTCTGCCGATTCTCCTCCTCCACTTTTACCCTCAAGATAGATTGAAAATGAAAAAAAAGACAATGACTTGAGTCCCAGTTCCCCACTAACCAATACCATGAGCACGTTTTTTTCAAGAGAAAGTTTATACAGACAAAAAAATATAAAATATACCTCGCCGTGATTTTTTACTAGAATCTCAAAAACTTTTTTTTTTCATTCAATCCGCAGATGGAGAATGTCATGTCATGTCCCCCTCCTTACCTCTACAATTTCCTCTACATTATATTCAACTACAGACACACACATACATGTACTATTTTTTTCAAGGATGAAACTAAACTTTGATTTTTTACAAAGAGAAAAAGACAAGCCCCCCCCCCCCCCCAAAAAAAAAAATTCCGGATACAAAAAAAACACGGAAAGAGTTCTCTCTTTCTTTTTTGGTTGTGAGAAATAAAAATTGGTATGCGATGGGTTGATCTTCATAATGTTTTGACACTTGACGACAAGTGGAACAAACATTGATGGAAGCACATGTAAAGTCACAAAAAAACAGACGAGATGAACACACGAGACAAAGTTGATGATATGACATCCACATGCATAAACTATAGCTCAATTTGTCCTCCAAAATGTCCCCCCTCCTTTTTTTTCTCCTTCTTCTCATTCCCCATGTGTACCACTAAAAGGCAAAAATACAGAGAGACAGGAAAGAGCAAGCCAAAATGTAATAGATGGTGAAATGCAAAGAGCAATCATGCAATGCTAAGCTAAGTCTCTGTCTGTCCGGGAAATACGCCAAGTTTGAGTAAAATCAGATAGGTTTATAGATACTTTGTGCCATATCTGTAGAAAAAGAGAGAGGGGAGGGATATATCATAATATGTATACATAATAAATATAGCTCTCCACATGAAGGCCTATAGATCATGTATAGACTAAGGGCGACAAGGACGAGACTCCAAGACAAAGGAATAAGACGGCAACTTATCCTTAAACTGCCTCTAGACATCTGCACACGGAGACAACCAGAAAATAAGGTAAGGAAAAAGAAGACGACCGTGAAATCAAATGAAGCGTCCCGAATGGATGGCAGCTCCCCTCTCTCTCTCCTTAGAAAAAAGTACTTGAGAAGATGTGCAAGTGGAGAGAGAGAGAGAACAATGTTTATGAAGGTATAACGAGGATACATATTTTTCACATAACTTTCATATCACAATCTCATCCTATTTATTCTTACAGATAATTTACATATGCACTCGATCAACCCTTCCTCCATTCTCCAACTCCCATAATCTTCCATCTCCCTTTTTCTTCTTTCTTTTTCTCCATCTTTGTTTCCTAAATGAAATGTATCCATTTTTAACAAAAAAAAAGTTTCTAAAAATACTTTTTTTCCCTTTCCTCTTTTAACATTCTATTTTTTGATGAATAAAGTTGGACATAAAATTTAAATTGAATTTTTAAAAAAATATAAGTTGACATTTTGAGAAAATGTCAAAAAAAACAGTTAAAATAGTGAGAGACAAGTGTACTTGTATATGTATGGATGAAATATAATTTACATTTTGGAAAGTATTATAATATATAGTTTACATTATAAAGACAGACATCTGTACTATATTTTATTTATTTATAGCAAATGCAAAAGATCACTTGATTCCAATGACAATTTTGCTATTGGCAAAAAAAGGAAGAGAAAAAAAATATTGTAATTTTGCACACACCAAGAGAGAGAGAGAGAGAGTTCAAAAGGTTTTTGGTATGTTGATTTAGTACAAATAAAAAAAGAAGGGGGAGGGGAATTGCTCCTTTTTATGCATCCGTATATGTATAAATAAAGAAACTAGAAGAGAAGGAGGAGAAAGGAGAGAGAGAGAAAGTGAAAGAGAGCCTTATTTGAATAGTTAAAAGGGATGAAGAATTGGGAATCGATTCGTAAATAGCCATTACATGTGAGGACTTGCCCATGAGAATAAGGATATGAGGGCCACAAGAGATATTTACGTGGCCGGATATGCTGGCTCCTTTTCCTCTCTCTCTCTCAGTGTAAAGAAGAAGAGGAAAAGTAAATTGTATATAAAATGGAGTATGTACTTTACACTTGTCTTGTATAATATGTAAATCCACCCTCTATTTTGTTTCTTTCCCTTTTTCAACACACACAAGAGTTTTTTTTTGTAATGTAGACAGTGTAAACTACTAGATGTGTGGATCACTTGGCAGTGAAGTACATTGCACTTTTACCTTCGTTTACATTTCCATTTACTTATGTGCTCTTGAGTAACAGTTGAACTATGCAAGAATCCTTGTATAAAGAATTTATTCTCCTCTGGCCAACATTTTACATACATCCACCCCATAATGGCCACATTCGTCCCCTTTTTTAACCTGTCCTTGTCCTTCTTCAACATATCCACCTCTTCCCTAACGGAACTGCCTCCAGTCCTCTCTCTCCCTCTTAACAAGGAAAAAAAGGAAAGAGAAAGTTGCACGTTCAAAAAATGGAGACGACCACTTGGTACTCTGGGGCTGTACAATCCCATTGAAGATGATGAGACGGAGCCAGCCACAGAAAAAAAATTGTGGGATGGTGGGATTGGGATAGAGTTGACCGATTCATTGTAGAGTTTGATATATCCCCATCTTCCCCTGTTATATCCGGAGAGTATAAGCCATAATGTAGACAATCTCTTTTAGATGCAATTCTTCTCTTTCGACACTTTAGCACCCAACCAACTTCTCTCTCTCTCTCTCTCTCTCTTAGGATCTACAAAGACATGTACTTTTCACATGAATTTTACTACAGTCTCATTCCCCTTCCCATTACTTTCCAATGCACAAGGCCATATCGTCAGAGTTGATGGAAAAGAAGAGCAATTGCAGTGGAGAGGCAGAGACCGTCCAACTTTCAAAGTTTTTTTTTGTCGTCTCTCTCCCTCTCTCAACCATTTGCTCCTCTTTAACTCTCATATCCCCTTGCCTTATATAATATGAATGTTGCTTGATGGAGATGTGGATCAAGAGAATGACATTAGTTGTAGTAGAGTCGTACGAGTCTCCAAATTCATGGGAAACATTGTTTGCAAAATCTTTGGGATAAAATTTCATTTTTATCATCCATCCAATCCCCTCCCCCTCCCCTCCAAAAAAATGTATCTGTACATAGAGGGAAAGAATTTCTACAAATATTTTTTCTACTCTTACCACTCTCCTCTCCATATTTTTGGCAAAAATGTCACCAAAAACCAAATACAAGTTCCATGTACAAAGACTGGATATTTTTTGTACAGTGTCATAATAATGGAGCGCGTGTCCAGACTTTTTTTTCTCTTTTTGCGAACGTCAAGTGCATCGTCAAGAGAGAAAGCTGGAGAAATATTCGGAGATTTTTTTTTTGTTTTCTTTTATATCTTTTTGGTGGTACTTATTCTGTATCCCCTTGAAAAAAAATTTCTCTTTTCTTCTTAAAAAGGAAATAGTATTTGTAAGCTAGTTGAAAATTGTTGAATATGTTTTAATATTAAATTTTATTTATTTAAATACAAATAAAATTGTGTGTGTGCAAAAAAAATATGATATTTTGCAAAAAACTAAATTTGACACACGATTTAACAGACAAGACCCCCTCTTGCCTTTTATTTCTTTAAATGGTTCAATTTAAAATAGTAATGGGGTCAAATACATGTAATTGTGCATGTTGTGTGTAATTTTTGTAATTGTGTTGGAGTTGAAGTTTGGAATATTTTCAAGAGGGGAGGAAGGGACAAAAAAAAAGAAAGAAGAGAAAGTTGAACAATCTCATTGTCATTTTGACGTTGTGATTGTACGCCTATAACCTACAATACAGTTTTCTGTGTGTGTGTACATATATGTTATATGTATAGATATGGCATAACTTTATTTTGTTGTATAAGGACGTGGCTCACCATTCAGAATTAGGGTTTAAAATTATATAGCAAAAAATAGTCTCTATAGGCTTTTGGCAAGCTTGTACTTTTCTCTCTCTCTCTCTTCAATTTGCATAGAAAGCTGATTCACGAACTCTCCTTCTTTTTCTAGTGTTGTAGAGATACAGAGAAGGAGGGCTACAATTGACGGTCCATTGGCCCTCATTTTATGTAAATTTTGGGTCGTAGGTCCTTGTCGCAAACTTATGTATGAGAAATACAGATATAGGTTATAAGGATGAGACATCCATTAAGAGATTATATGGAATGGGGGATTATATGAGAGAGAGAGGGAAAATATGGGCTTAAAGTGTAACATGGACAACATCATCCTATTCCTATTCCTACCTCGATTCTTTTTTTTTACTCCTCAATTGATTCAGATTACCGTCCCTCTCTCTCTCTCTCTCTCTCTCAGTGCAAAAGCTTGGGGTCATATTTTTACTATCTGCCACCCAGCCATTTCCTCAATGTTCAATTCTTTCTCTCTGTCTCTTTCTTTTTTGCAGAAATTTCTTTTACATTTTTTCTAGTCACTAGAGCTGGACTTGTACTAAAATTGGCATTGTCCAGAATACAAAATTCTCTTTTTTATCTGTAATGTAGTCATCATTACATGTTTTTTATTATATTATTTAAAATTTAATTTAAATTTTATGGGGTCAAGAGTCCATATTTAATGGTAGTTTGAGTTTATCATTGTTAAATTTAATTTTATTGGCATTGTACATATGTACTCGTACACTTAAATATAAAGATCGAAAAACTCGGCACTTTTTTTGGGGTCTTGATTATAAATTAGGACTGATCAACTGATTCAATTTACAATTTTCTAAAAAAAATGAGTCTCTAAATGAGAAAATCTGAATAAAATTCTCTCTCTCTCTCTTTATGTGACTTTATGTGAAGGAGGGAAAAGTTTGTTGAATTTTTCAATAACGTTTTATTTATTCTACTAAAATTAATTGAATCATGTCTCTCATTTAAATTAAAATAGTGAGAAAAAATAGAGATTCTTTTGGTTGAAAGAAAAAGAATTTAATTGTCAAAGACAGTTTATTTTATTCATTTCAATTAAAGAGAAAGAGAAAATGTAAATAAATTCATTGGAATTTTTTCCCCAAAAAAATATTTGTTGATTGACACCTCTGTCACTTTCATCATTTAAATAAATTAACGCTGTCACTTGACAATCAAAAGAGATAATAATTTAAGACGTAGAATTTTAAATGTAATTTTTGTTTTCATCTCTCAATTTGATTTGACGTACACCTTTTTTCCTTCTAAATTATTAAATAACATTTGTTTATCCCCATTCCTCAGCAAAAGGGTTTTTTCAAAAAGTCAAGCTTTCTCGAAAACGAAAAACTTTTTTTTTACAAAAATCTTCTTTATCTTTCTCGACTTGGTCTTAAGATAATTATTGTATAAATAAACAATATTTCTTGAAAAACCCGGAAATGATTCAAAAAAGAAATATTCTTTAAATAAAAAAAAAACACAAAAAAATAAATGAAAAGAATTTCTTGTAATAATTCTCCTAAATATTTATACAATTTTTTTTTCCTAGAGAGAGAGAGAGAGAGAGAGACCGAATAAGGGTGTCGCCATTCATTTGTTACAAGAGACACAAACTGGTGTGTGTCTCATTCCCATCTAAAATTTTGATGTAGATATAAATATTAAGAATAAGATGAAAATAAAACATGTCGGAAAGAGGACAATCCGGGAATAGAAATAGATGGCCCTAACGCACATTGGTTCTTTAGCCCCTGTTTTTTTTGAAAACCGGAACAAACTGTGCTATGATGGGAGCCGTGTGTGTGTGTGCCGGGAATTTTACAGTGGAAGAGTTGTGCGGTGGACTGTATTTTGTGTTATTTTTTTTTGCATGGAAAAGGAATGACGTCTCTTATGTAATACTCATGTAGACAAATATAAGACCTCTTCCTTTTCCATTTATCCATGTGTTATAATAGAGTATTGTCTATGTCTCCAGCCAAAGAGAGAGAGCAAAATTCCACAGAGACTGGCCCTTACATTGTCCGTACGTCAACGTTAGAACCCCGGCAACAAATATACCGGGTATTATAGGCAAAAAGTTTTGCCTATCTGTATCAAACGTTCTACAGTGTAAGACCAGAGAGAGAGAGAGAGAGAGAACTGGGAACTGCAGTGGCTATACTTTTTTTGATAGCTATACACCAACTCCCTATACTCCCAGTCCCGTTTCCTTCTACCCGAAAATCCACAAACACGAACAGGCACACACAGAGGAGAGAGAGAGACCCCCCTTTTCCCATGAAATTTTGCCCGGAGTCAGTGTCAAGTTGGAGTAGGAAGGGCGAACAGCTTGTCTCAATCATTTCCATCATCTCCTTCACCCTCTCACAATATTTACCCGTTCACAAGGAAAAAAAAGTTTTTTTTATTAAATCAACTTTTATTTAAATTCATAGTGATTACCTAATCTCTCTCTAATAATCTCCAAAAAAATTTGATTATGTACTACAATTGTTTTTACATGTGGCATCCACCAAAATATCCAAAATAAATTTAATTGATTCAACTTCCACATCAAATTATTTTAGTACTCGTAGGCTACCTCAACAATATTTAAATAAAGACAAATTCCTTTTCCGTGTTCAAAAATAAGGGAGGGAATGAATACTAAAAGCGTGTCAAAGTGAGAGTGACTTAATTTTTAAGTGAGTCACATTTTTTTTGGGGGGGGGGCTGAAAAAAATCAAGATTCTACAACAAGAAGACAGACACTCTTGAACTCTAATTTATTTATCTAACTTACATTAATTATTCTAGATTACCCCGGGGGGACGAAAAAAAAAGCTTTTTCGTTTACCTGTCTACCCCTATCCCTTTCCTCTCTCTGTGTGTGTCTCTCTCATTGGTAGTGTCTTTTTGTGTCGTGTCGTGGAAGATTACAAGTTAAAGTCAGAATCTCTTGGTGGAGACATTCTACTATAAAAAAATAGTCTCAGAGGCTCAGAGGAAAGAAGGAAGTCTCAAGATTTTTGAGAGAGAGAAGGAAGAAAAAAAAAGTCAGTGAAAATTTAAAAGTGCTTTGTATAGAGTCAGTGTTTAAATGTTTAACAATTATTCCCGGGAAAAGAGAAAAGAGAGAGTGCCTGTGTCCTTGTGTCTGTGTAAAAGTGGTGGGGTGTATGTATGTGTCACATTTTGTCTTGTCTAAAACTTGTTTTAAAAAAAAGGAAAAAAAGAAAGTCTGAGGAGGAGGAGGGAGAAGGAAGAGGAAGAGACTCCATTTTTTTCAGGGGTGCAAAGAGTGCGTAGCTGAGATACGATATTATAATTGTTCACAAGTTTAATGTTCCGAGTCATAATACGGTCGTAAAAGTACTATAAGTTTTCCAGTCTTGACATTACTTATTACGAGAAGCCACATCTCATCTCATCTCAACTCCAGTCCCTCTTCCTGTCTCTCTCTCTCTCTCTCTACTCTTCTTCTTCTTTTTCTTGTAAGATTGAAAAAAAACAACATGAAAATTGTTTAGTTTCCACTTTTTTTCTGAGAAAGGGAAGAGAAGAGAAAGTTGGAGAAAATTGACTCTTTTTTTAAAAAAAAAGTTTTTATTTATTAAAAAACAAATTTTTTTGGATGAAATAATTTAAAACCAAGCTTTTAGGTCATATCCTTAAAATCACAATTAAAATTGTCAACATGACTACTATTAATTTTTTTGGAATATTAATGAAGCAATATAATTTTAATTGTCTATTTAAATTGCTGTTTGTATTTTGGACCCTTGAGGTTAAGTATTTGTAAATACTTTAGAGCTTTCACTTTCTCTCTCTCTCTCTCCAATTTCTTTGTATTTATTTTTACACTTGATATACACCGGAAATTATGGACTTTTGACTCTGTACAAAATGTAATGTGTTGATGGTATTTAAAAGCATTTTCTCCATTTAATTTCAAATTTCCATATTCACAAGGCTCTTATCTCACTTCCATTAAACTAAATTATATAACTTTTAAAATTAACAATTAAATAGCTATGAAGGTTGACTTGTAAAATATTGATACAAATTCTTTATTTTATTTTTTGAAAATATAGTTTATACACAAAAAAGAGAGAAAGTGACAAAAAGGAGTCACTTTCACTTTACCAAGGATTTCTCAAAAGGGGGAAGAAAGTAATGATATTCCAGTGGACATTAAAATGAATAGACTAAAACGGATCGACTAAAACGAGTAAACAAGAAGGTTATTAGTGTCGTGGAAAAAAACAAATGGAGATCTACCTTGGTACTTTCAGAGACTCAAGTTTGGGAGGATGAGGATGAGGACGAGGAGAAACTAGATGCAAATCTGAGCTAGCTCTCTCGTAAAGTACTCTTGGGACACATTCTTCCTTCCATGGATTTTCTAACAAGAACCATTTCCATCCCAGATTTTCTCTTTTTTTTAAGACACATGGACATTAAAAAATAAAAAAACTAAACTCTCTCCTTCTAGTGATCACCGTCTAAACTGTCATCACGTACAAAACGATACATCTTTTTTTATAAAAAAAATCTCCTCTTTCTAATACCAAGGATAAAAAGTGGAAACTAGATTTATCAGAAATTAGAGCCAGCTTAAACTAACAAGTGTTGAGTGTTAAAAAAAAGAAAACGAGATTAATGTCAATACAAGTACGTGGGTGACGAAGAAAATCTTTTGACAATCTTTTTTTTGTGTGAATAAATTAAGTGTTGATACCTCGCCATATTGAAAATAGACGAGAGAAAAGTGATGACAAAAATTGTCTCTGTGTGCTTCACACTACACTCTACCTTATAATGTCAACGTCCTAGTTTTTAGGACTTAAAAAAACACAGGACAAAAAAAACAAGGGTTACTTTCTGTGTGTCTCTACATTGGACGACACTAAAAAAATACACAAACGCCTGCCGGTCCTCGTTTAACCTTTCTTCTTCTTATAAAGGTAATTTTTTTTTCTTCTTCCTCTTCTTGTTCAAAGACAGAGTGGAGAAAAAAAAGTCTTTGTAAATAATTCATGCCTCTATTGTATTCCCTATTTTCTTTCTTGAACAAAAGTGAGAGAGAAAGGTGATGGTAGTCATTTTAATATTTTTTCAAGACCCCTTGCAAAAAAAATACACAATGTGTAAAAAAAAGTAAAAAGTCTAGAGTCTTTAGATGTTGGACGGAACTCTAACTTTCTTTTTTGTTGGGTGACACAAACTTGAGAGAAAGAGGGGAATGGGTATGGGTGGTCGCTCTAAAGTTTTTCATCTTTAACTTTCTAAAATAGTGTGCCCCCGTATTTTCTCTTTTTTTCTTTCTTGGGCAAGTGAGAAAGGGTTTCTGCTGGTAGGGTTTTTTGGGGATGGTGACTATAGTAAAATTAATGCAGGAGAAAGTCCATGGTGAAGATTGGAGATGGAAAAAAAATGAGAGAGAGTAATATGGACACTTGGTATGAGGGACTAAGGGAAGACGTGGGGAGAGAGACAAATAGGGACAAAGATGGGGTTGTACTTGTATTATAGACCAAGACCAAAAATCTTGATTCTCGCTTTCTTCCTTTGATGGAAACAAAGATGAGAGAATGAGTACAAGTTGAGAGATTTGCTTCCTCATCTGGAAATTTGTATTCCATCCGGACATGAGTCAACTTATCAACGTGGAAAGTGTTTCACTTTTTTTTTTCTTTAAAATTCACACCAACTCAATCTTTCTCTCTATTTTTTCTTGACGTGCGAGTGTGGAGTTTCACTCTCTCTCTCTCTCTCTCTCTAGCATGTTCTTTACATCAGCAAAAAAATGTTAAATAAGCACAAACAACTCGTCTTGACAACAATTTCAACATTCTTTTTATTTTTTACATTGCCGACTCTACAATTTCATTTTTACCTAAATCTGTCTCTCCCCATCTTCACTTTATTTATCTGACATCTCCTCTCTCCTCCAGATACGCCTCCACTTTCTCTTTTTTTCTCTTTCTCTCTATTCGTCAATATCTGTCTATGTACTCTTTACTTACTCTGCATACTTAGAAATCTTGTCCGACTTTCTCTCTCTCTCTTTCCTTCCTTCCGCACTCTCAATTTTTCCACACTTTCTCTTCTTTAAAGAGAAAGAACAACTCTCTCTCTCTTTTACAAGTTAGTGGGTCGTCTCTAAAACAAAGAGAGGGAATTTGTACAGTCTTACAATTCTTTTGTTTTTTTTACTACTCTGAATTGATACTTGTCAAAGTGAGGAACAAAGAAGGGAAAAGTTTGGGAGTAAATGACAAGAGAGAGAAAAAGTAGAGAAAGTGCTTTCTTCATCTGTTTGATTTCTTCTTTGGGAATTTTGCTGTCATTTAATCGAAAAAAGAAACATGTTTGTTTGTAGTTTTAACAATTTGTGAAATAATGTTGTTCAATATTTTAATAAATTATAAAAAACAAGACAAAACAAGAATAATTTCAATCAATAAATTTCAAATTGAGCAATAAATCGAAGCCAACATTGATTTGAAATCAGAGTTAAGGCAAATAAATAAACAAAATATTTCGTAACCATTAAATAACATATTATTCAATCCAGATTGAGTAAAACATGACAACTGCTAACTTCATCCAATTCATTAAATGTTATTTAATGGTTACAAAATATTTTGTTTGTTTATTTGTCTTAACTCTGATTTCAAATCAATGTGGCTTCGATTTATTCCTAAATTTGAAATTTATTGATTGAAATTTATTCTTGTTTCTTAATGTCTTGTTTTTTTTGTTGTATTCAATCCAGATTGAATAAATCATGGCATCTGCTAACTTCATCCAATTCATTAAAGCATCATCATCACGCCAAGCAGATTAAAAACTGTTAAACATTAAATAACATTGTAACAATTAAATCAAAGATGATTTCAAGCTACAACTTGTACAAAAAAGTAGGTTTAACTGTGGTTCATTTAATTTGATGAAAAAAAGGAGGGGAGGGATGGTTGAGGTAGAAAATAAAAGGATTAATTAAATTTTTCATCTCATCAATTGAAAATGATTATAAAGTGTATTCTGGTTCAGTGCTCATATATAATTGTCATAATGTTAATAAGAATATATATGTACACAACTTTCAGTTATTTGAGAAAGAGAGGACAGTTTGGGAGAAAGCACAGCCCCATAGTAGTAGTGATGGTGGTAGTACCTCATCCATAATTAAAAGTAAAGTCAAAATAGTTTTGTGTCGTATAAAATATTTAAAGCATGTACATACCAACCGTTGAGAGAACCCTCTCGCCGTCCTTGTCAAAGTAAAGACTACACTAAACACAGTAGATATATACTACTATACTAGTAGTAACTACTAGTATAGTACCATGTAGTTTTGTACAAGTTTTAACAATTATGCATGAATTCTAGACAAAAACTTGTCCTCAAAAACTGAGAGAGAGAGAGAGTGCTGAAAATTGTACAACTCCCTCAAAAACTTTCTTGTCCATATTCATAGAAAATTTTAAAGAAAAAGAGAAAACTCCGACTCCTTTACACTCGTGACATTTGACCTCCTTTTCTTCAAATGACTCTTCATAATAGAATTAACTAGGATTTAAAACCTTGAAAAAAACATATTACAATAAAATATTATTTTCTCTTTAACTTTCTCCCTATTTATTATTATTTAGCTTCTTATATGTATTTTTATATATACAGGTACACTGATTAGAAGCTGTGATAGGTGACCATATTTTAATTGGGATTTTTAAGCTGTATGTACATAATGGATAAATAAGCCCTATTGAATTTCATTCTCATGTCATGAATCGATTATGACTCAATGCAATGTACACACCCTCCTCCCCCTCCCCTCTCTGGCTACATTTGTTTTTATCTTAATCAGAATCATAACCGTCATCATGAACATGAACATGGAGTCCCTGTACAAACAAAACGGAGACGATTTTTTTGCACGCTCCAGCTTCAACTCTAGCTTCAGCTAACTACTTTGCAAGATATTTCCTTGGAAATCATTTACAAAAATTCCTCTAGGGACTCTTGTCTCTCTCCAAGGATAACTAGAAAGTAGTCTATAGGTAAAAAAGGTCAAAAATATATTTCCCTAACCTCCTCTAATTCCTGCATAGTGCATCTCCCCCTTGGTGCATTCCTTGTTGGAAATTCGTTTCTGAAAATAGTTTTTTTTGGGGAAGATGGAAAATGTGAAAAAATTAATTTGAGAGGACGCGTCGTCTCGTTGCATTATTTTGTATGGAAGTTTGAGCATTTTATGCATGACAATGTCTCCACTACAGAATGACGTTGGCGAATTACGTAAACAAGAAAAAAGAAAGGAGAAAGACATAAACTTGGTATTTTGAGTAGACTTTCTCTCCTTTTTCTATGGACTTGACATGGAAACTGGAACCTCAAAAATACAAGAGACTCGAGTACCAATGTAATTTAAATTTTTTTTTCACAAGGAAAACTAAAAAAACGTGTTCTGTTTTCTATCTTCGTCATTACATAACAAAAATTCTCTCTTTTCTTTTTTTTGTGCATGCAACTCAACTGTCAAAAAATATTTGGAGACATGGTACGGATACAACAAAATACGTCATCCTAGGGCAGTTCCACTGCACATTTTTTCACATATATATATACAAATTTACTACGTGTATTTCTTTCTTTTTTTTGCAAAACTTTCTCCTCTATAAAAATGTACCAGGGCAAAAATAAGAAAATTTTTGAGGGATTCAACAACTTTTCATAGTCGTCAATTTTTTTTATTTCTTGTCGTAAAAATCTGTACCACTATTTTTATATTTTGTTTTTTTCTTGCAATGGCAATTTCATGAGAGTAGACATTTTTTGTCTACTCACTTTATATTTTTTGGGGGATTTAAATTATTTCCCTTTTAATTTGAATAAATCATGTACATGATCACATTTCTATTGGTGTGTTTATGTGTGTGTGTGTGTACTCGAATGTAGGTTAAAATTTTCTTTGAACAAGTTCTCTTTTAATTTTACATGTAAACTCAAAAACTCCAATTTATTGTGTCATCATAGAAAATTAATTCAAAATTTCATCTCTCTCTTTCCTTTTTGGCAATATCAAAAGAGTGAAAGGAATGATTTTATAGATGGAGAATTTACAAAAACCACAAATTTAGAATTTCAAATTGAGCATGGACATGGAGCATTGAGTGTACCTTGATTTAAAATATCCAGTTTGCATATTTATCCTAAAATCAATAATATGGCCAAAAGGGCTAAAGGGGAGGGGAGGAGCTTTGTGCAAATTTCATGATGAAATTTTCATGTTTATCTATTTAATGATCCAAAATGAATAAAATAATTAATTATTATTCTAAAACAACATTCTAATTTAGCTTTTAAGCCTTTTCATAAAGTAAAAAATACGCCAGGGACTGAAAATGACAGTGAGAGTGGGAGTAGAATTTTGCAAATCTTTTTTTTGCAAATTGTAATCAAAATTTTGAAATATCAATAAATTGAATGCCATTTTATTTTTAAATGCTTTTTAAATGAACTGTCAATGAAGATGGAAGTCAAAGTAGAAAAGATTATTTTTTGCAATTTAAAAAAACTAATTGACCAGTGTTGGCAGGGCAGGTTTTTCCTTTTGGGTTTTTGCCCTGGTTTTTTGGGTTTTTGGGTATCAAAACGGAGTGG
>JAQIVZ010001391.1:0-34026 GCA_034700945.1 Arrhopalites spinosus
GAAAGCTTTACAAAACTGTATTTTTGGATTTTTTCTAGTGCCTGTAGTTTAGGCTGTAGGGGGGGGGGGTGCAAAAGATTATGTGCCACCCTGTATATGGTCAAAGTAAATTATTCAAGTATGTACAGTTTGCACAACAAAAAATTGTAAAAATACAAAGAAAATGAAGTATACAAATGAAAAAAAACCATGTCCTATAATGATTGTTGATTTTGAACAGCCAATTTTTGTGGGACGAAGGACCCTGACCCGGATAAGACATGTGTGAGTATCCGTTTGAGCTGGCAGGAAGAACCAATTTATTTTTGTACAGGTACAACAATCTCAACATTTGGGTTTTTTGTTTTGCGTTTTTTATGTAACAGTTTATTACTGTTACATTCCTATTGAATGGAATTCCTTTATTCTCATCATTGCGTAACACCCCCCCCCTCCTTCCTTGTTCCATTGAAATGAGAGTAACCTCAATAATTCCCTTTTTATTTTGTAAAATGCTTTGTATAGGCCAAATCATGATTTTGAATTCACAATTACAATTAAATGTTACATAAAACCAAATTAAATAATATTCTTTATTCAGATAGATTTTTATGCTTTTTATTCATATTGTAGAGAAGGGGAATATTAAATATCGAAATCAATATGGAAATCAGCCAATGCATTGTGAGAATCATTGGAACAAGGAGACTCTTTTAGTAGCCACCCCTTGGGTATTTAATTTTTTATAAATCTGTAATGTATTTGACTGTTAATGAAAAAGAAATAACTTTAATTAATTTTCTTAACTAGGATGCATGCCCTTTGGCCAGTGTGCCCGGTTTGTATTTTGCCCCTTCTTTCATATAACTCAAAATTATGAAAATGTAAATCTTATAATTGTGTCTTATGGATGTTGTCTTATAGATCAATGCCAAAATGTTCAATGTCCACCCAAACCATTGAATAGAACTTGCGAGATTATTCCACCAAAAAGTGATCAACCTTGGGAATGTTGTCCACGATATGCCTGCCAAGGGTTCCATGGAGATTGTCATCTGAAGCAACTTGAACCTGGTTGCATGTCCCCTCCCAAAGGGAAAACTAATTGTGTTGGTTTCATTGATCCCCATGTTGGTTGTTGTACTCAGTTCCAGTGTGATGGAGGTCAATTTCAATTAATTAAAATTTATCTAAAAAATAAAGCATATTTTATTTACTTGGGTCGTAGATTGAATTTCATTTTTTATGATTTTAGATGGTAAGCCTGGAATGGGCATGTGCCCAATGCACAAGTCAGCCATGAAGTACTCAGCAATGGACACTGCAATGCCAACGCCACCAATGATGATGTCTGATGTTCCTATGACTCCTCCTATGACAAGGTCAGGAGGGTCACCATCATCAGGAGGGTCAGTGGGTATGCCCATTATGCCCCTTATGCCAGGAGACAGCATGTCAAATAAGACAAAGCATAGACGAGCAGCCACAATGAAACCCAAGGGTCGTCCTCAAGGGTCAAATGTCAATATGGTTGGGGGGAATGGAGACTCTGGAATTAGTAGTGAACATCATCGAGGGGCAGGAAGTTATAATTCCTATTCCACTTATGGAGGAGGTTATGGTGGGGAAAAACATTCCATCTCAATTGCTGTTGAACCATATCATAATTATCCAGCCCATGGACCTCTACCATTTCATCTTGGGTGTACTGGAGACTATAATTGTCCAGGTGACCTTAAATGCTGCAGTCACGATATGAGCGTCTATTCTGATGGATCGGCTATATCTAGGAATACTCATCCAACGTATGGCTATTGTGTTGAGCCAGTAATGTAACTTGTGGTTTAGTACAGTATTTATATTTATTTCCATGAAAAAACATCATTCATTTTTCACTCCATTGTGATACAATAAAATCCATATTTATTTAAAACTTGTAAACCTACTTGGTGTTGTGTAGTCTGAAGTGACCTTTTCACTATTAAAATTTTGAAACCAAGTAAAATAGAAATGTTATAATGACATTATATCTAATCATGTGCGTAAATTACGAGAGGATGACAAATATTTTGACAATAAATAAAATACAATTAAAAGCCAAGGTCGAGCAAGTTAAATTGCGAAGAAATTATTTTATCACCTGAGTCTCATCTGAAGGTCATTGTTGTATTTTTTTAATTGTAGAACAAATACTTTAATGTGAGTAAATATAAAGATGGGAATTTAAGCTACAGTGTTATACAGCATATTATAAACACATTTATCATGATTTCACTAAAATATTTTAAGCAATTAGCCATGATAATTATTTTCGAGTCCTCTATGCTCGTCTAAGCCAATTCTAAGGGGAAAACAGGGGGGTGGTATGTACATAACATGTGAACTATTGGAAAAAACTAAGAGGAAATGACATTCAATCAAATACGAAGATTCACAAGGATTTTATAAACATTGAACAACTTTTTTTTCTAATTATTTATTTGACCACGACTATCATTAGTCTTTAAATCTGTTTCAGTCATAAAAGTTGAGGTTTAGTGAGTGTTGTTGTTGTTGGCTGAAAAAAATTTAAATTAGATCAACAGATTTAAAGGATCGCCATCAATAAATAAGAGTTAAAGTTTAGCCATTTAACATTTCCATTCAATAATTTTTTTAGAGTAAAAGTATTCAAGTGCGCAAAAAAAGATGCTAGACCTTGTACAAGATCCGGATGTCTGCAAGATCTAATTCATGAAAAGGAACAACAGTGAAGTGTCAATAATACATAACAATATTTTAATGTAAGTATGTCGTGTGAATTTTAACAATCAAATTAATTAGATATTCCTATTGTTTAAGTTTTTCCCTTTTGTTTCTTTTTCTTGTTGTAAAATGTCGTTCTTGTTTTCTCCGGAAATTGTCATTATTTTAATTTGTTTATCTAAAACTGAGGGTACTTGATGTTCAAATTTTATACTTTTTTTTAATTGAAAGGATAACATAGATATAATGTACCTCACCTTTAATGGTGTAAAGTAAAAGTATGTAGGTGTTCAAATAATAGTTGATAGCATTGTGTTTAATTGACAAATAATTAATTCTACTTTACCCTTCATTTTATTTCAATTTACAGATGACGATGTGAGAGCCGACGAGAGTACATCAACATTTATTATTACTTGAGTTGGTCGGCCCTACAATGACATGAAGAACGAAGGACTATCAATAGGGTAATGGAAGTTATCCATTACAACTATAAAAATGGAAATATTATTATTAATTGTGAAAAAACGAAAAGTAATTTCATCAAAATCCATCATCAGAAAAGTGTTGTTCAACAACAGGGAGAGGAACGAGAGCCTGTTACAAAAATAAGTGGTATTTGTGTGAATTCAATCCTTCAAAAGTAGGTGACATCAGTGGGAATCAGATAATTTAGTCAGACAAATTAAGAGAAATATAAGACTGACGGAGGAAATTTATGTGAAAGTATTCGTGAATGTTGTGGTCATCGTCGATTCAAAAACAAAGTCAAACAAAAATTTAAGTGGAGGAGCTCCGTTTTGTTGACAATGTCCTCCGGGGGTCGAGTCAACAAGGTGAATTATTTTTAAATTGAACCTATAAATGTACTACATAAATGACAATCAATAGTAAAAATCGTACACACAGTTTCTGAGTTCCATCGTTGTTTAGTCATTAGTTTAGTTTGATTTGTAACATTTCCAGTTTATACAGTTTTTAACGAAAGGCCAAATTACTAATTGTGATTTTTTTTCTATTTTCACAGGCTTACGATTATCTCCTTAAATTTTTGTTAGTGGGAGACAGCGATGTTGGTAAATCTGAGATCTTGAATTCCTTTCAAGATGGATCACACGAGTCTCCTTTTTGCTCTGGATCAAGTATGTATCTCTCTTATGATGATGATTTGTTTTTACTTTTCATGAAGAAGAGAATATAATTAATTCTATTATTTCTTTTTTTAACTAGCTGGGTATAAAACTAAGACTATTCTTCTAGACGGAAAGAAAGTTAAATTACAGGTCTGGGACACTTCTGGACAAGGTCGATTTTGTACAATCCTACGTTCCTACTCCCGGGGAGCTCAAGGTACTTGAATATACTTTATCAAATATCAAGATGCTCAACAAACATAATCATTATTTTATTTTATGCAATTTCAATCCAGGAATCCTTCTAGTTTATGATATTACAAACAAATGGTCATTTGATGGTCTTGATCGATGGCTGAACGAAGTCGAAGAGGTACTTACCTACTCTACCTACTCATTGTTGATATACTTATACAGTGCAAGTTAACATCCAGGAATTAATTGAAATTTTCCGATTTTTAGCATGCACCGGGTGTCCCGAAAGTATTGATAGGAAATCGACTGCATTTGGAATTTAAACGTCAAGTCTCAGTCATTGAAGCAGAGGAATACGCAGCTAAGCACAAAATGGGATTTTTCGAAGTTAGTCACCTCTGCAATTTTAATATAGATGAAAGCTTTGTCGAGCTCAGGTAATATTTCAAAAATTGTTTTTCTCTTTTTTAAAGAACTATTTTATAAATTCTCATACCTTCGAAAAACGGCTAGAACAACATTTGATGTCCATGTTTTAATTGTTTATTAATGTATTTCTAGTCGTATGGCCTTACAAAGGAATGGCATGGAGCGTTTATGGCGTTCTAACAAAGGTTTGTTAAATAGAATATGCCCTTCTTTAGTCGTATAAGTATTTCATAATTAGTATGATTCTAATATTACTTGATTTTTAACTTGATTAATTTACAGTCCTACAGCTAAAGGAGTTATCTTGCCGAGCCATTGTAAACCACACGACCGTGTATGTATTTAAATTTGTTTATAACATATTACCTTCCACGTGATGGTTTGCAAGGGAAATAAAATTTATTACAAATAATTTACTTTTAGATATGGAATTGATCAGTTGCCTTTGCCAAACAATCTAAAATCATATTTGAAATCGTACGCCATGACCCGTTATTCGGTAATTAAACAGATTTTAATTTCTACACTCACATTAGGGCAATTTTAATTACCTAAGGTACAATTTAGTCTATATCAACATTTTTATTACTATATTCCAGACTCAATATCGAAGTCTCCCTGCCAAGTTTCCATCCAAGAAAATCAAGGTATTTTTTGTCATTAATTTATTTATAAGTACTAGTCAGAAAAAGAGCAACAGACTACGTTTGACTGATTACAAATCTAACAAGTATATTGTTTGATTGTTTTTTTATAGTTTCTAACGCCCAACGATGCTGCTCAGAGCTCCTGTACAGGCAAAAAATCTTGTTCAATCGTCTGACCTTTGATCTGCCCATAGCTATTAGGGTTATGAATTTCTGATTGTTAACTTGTGTAGTGTTTTTTTGTGATTGTTATATTTATGACTACGGTATAATTTGACTCATGTACAGCATCAGAATTCTGTCATCATATTTTAACATTGTTATTTAACTGAACAATTTTTATTATTAATTTTATGAATCGTATTTTAACTGTAAGATATATCTGTAACTATTTTATTCCATCGATCACGTTATCAATACATTAGTGAATTTAATTTATAATTTATTTCTAGGATTATTATGATTATGTGAGTCGTGAACAGTCGTGTGTGCTTCTTCTTCTACTTCTTGTTCGTTTGTTATAAATGTAAATTGTTGTCGTTGTGATGTTTTATATATAGAATCAGGGAGATGAAAGTGGGAATGTTAAATGACGACAAAGAATGCAAGAATGACATTGCAATAGTTAATACCTACGTATAAATTTTTTAGAGACTATAATACTATAAAATTTATAGTATAAATTATGAAATCCCATCATGATGATGCATTTGCTAAGTGGATACTTACAGTACATAAAGAACAATGTAATAACCTAAATATTTTAATATGATTTGTATGACGCTGTAGAGAGAAAGAAAAAAAAGTCGAGAATGTAAAAATAATGATTGTTATTATAAATGTAAGTTTTAATGTGGAATTGGAATACTACATCGCATGAAATATGGTAGGACTGATTATATAAGTAGAAATTTTTGTGAAGAAAATGCATTCATATTCTCGGTCGCAGTATCTTGTATTTACTACTATTATTATTATTACAAAGATCTTGTATAATTAATTATTACATCGAAATCAATCCTTTATTTCTCTTTGTTTGTTTTTTTTATATTTAATTATTGTATAATATGTTGCAACAATTATATTATTTTATCTCAGCAGACTCAATATTACAGAGGTTCGTTGTTATATACCATAATTTAAATCACTAAATAATGATGCGGTTGACACATCAATCGATCGAATTTCATACACAGCCAACTTTTCTACACAATATTAATATACAAAAGTAGCTTAAATACATATATAAATTCCATATATATTATTATAAATTATGTTTTTTCTTCATTGACATATGATGAGCAAAATAAAAACTAATTTCAATATGATAAGCCCCTTGTTGAAATGTTATGAGAAAAATTATTTCAAAGAACATGGTGAATTCAGAAGATTTTTAAAAAAATTTCAGGCTAAACAAGAGTTTTAATAATGAAATACCAATGCCAAATTTATTCGTCTCATATTGTCATCATCATCATAAGAATTAAATAATAATAATGACAATAATATTTCTGTTGTGCCAATGCAATCAGCAAGCTTTGTTGGAAATTATTATTATTTAGAAAATATTTAAACAAATTCATTCGTAGAAATCTGAAAATTTTTTTACACGTAGAGTAATTAGTTATTATTTACTTAATAATGATAATAATCAATGAACATTGTCATCCATTCTGGCTTATTTTATTTTCTACAAATCTAGGGAGCCCGAGCATGAATGACACCGTCATTTTCTCCAAAATTTCGAATTCCATTCTTATCCACAATTTTGACCCGGAAAGTTGGTAAGTTTATAATGAGTCGTTTGGATATTTCCGAAATACACTTTCTTAAGAGTTCCAATCCTTCTTCTGGGGTCAGGTCTTCCTTGTAGTAAGCATCCATTGTGGACAGAGTGAAGTAGCCACCATATCCATGGGCACAATACGGCAATTCTGCTAGAGTAGCCAAATAGTCCATGTAGAATAAATGGGTTGAGTCAGTGACTTTATCGTAGCCAGCCAGCAATAAATTGCAATTGTATGGACTCTAAAAAAACAAATGACATTTATAACAACATTTTGATTACATATTTTCAACAGACTCTCAGACTTGATTAAGAAGATTAAATATTAATAATAATATTAATCTAATAATTTATTAGATTAATTTTATTAGATTAATTTTTAAAATGTCTTACCCGACTACGCAAATATTCTGCTAAATTACGACGAGTAAAATGAGCAGCAGCTTTTGGTGATAATTCGTATTCATTTCTCATCTTGTACAATTGAACATTTTTAGCAATGTACTCTGAGAATTGAGCCGTGTCACCTGCTTCTCCACTCACTGCCATTAACAAACTATTTGACAAATTTACAAACTTTTCTTCGTCTGAAATACAAACAATTTTACCATTTTAGAATCTTCAATGTAACAAAATGTACTTTTTTTATTTAAAAAAAATCAAAATGTCAATTTCTTACCGTCTTTCATGACGACAATAGACCGGGCATCAGTTCTATCGGCAGCCAATAATACAAAATCTTTAAAACGGATCCCAATTAAACACTCCATTATAACGACTTTCTTCAATTAAACAAGTTTTAATTAAGAACTTTTTCTTGACTTTTGTTCTGTCGGCAAATAAACTACAGAATGATGATACAAATTTTTTTTTGACCAGTCATTGAGTTTAAGGCGCAAAGGATTCGAACGCAAAACGTGCGAAAAAAAACAAAAATATTCGTAAATTATTTAATTTACTTCTGTTTGGATTTAATTGTGAATTACAATGAAGATTAAACGATACAAGAAAATAAAACGTCACATTGCATTCTTTGATAAAAATTTTGGATTTCGTCAACCTTACCAAGTCCTTGTGGATGGTACATTTGCCAATGCTGCACTGATTGTAAGAACAACAATTCATTCCCTACAATAAAAATAGATCAAAATAGATTAATTTAATTAAATAATTTATTGCGTTTAATATAGGTATTTAAATAATCTACGATGAGTAACTATTTAATCATTATGATTTTCAGAACAAAGTTAATATCAAGGAGCAATTGCCAAAGTATTTGAGTGCCTCTGTTAAAGTTATCACAACTCCATGTGTTCTTATTGAAACAGAGAAGCTTGGAGCAGTTGTTGGTGGTACGTATTTATTTTTTCATTAATTACTGGTCCCAGTTAATTTTGTGCATTTTATAAATTTTCATATGCTATGTTTTTAGGTGCACTTCAAATTCTACGGAGATTTCCCGTTCATAAGTGTTCCCATAAAGATGAATCAGTTGGTGCTTCAAGGTGTCTCAGATCTATGGTTCATCCCAGTCAATCAAGTCGATATATAGTTGCAACACAAGATATGAAGCTTCGAAAAAAATTGAGAGAAATTCCAGGTACAAAATAGTTTACATCTTATAGGTAGTGTAATATGGAATAAAGAGAGGAACAAGGGCAAAGATCATAGTCTAGATAAATAATAAGTCTAGACTCTAAACCATCCCGGTCCTTTTTATACTGGAGTAAATGAAGGAATTAAAATGTTTAATTTTATTACTTTACTTTCTAATCTAGGAGTTGCTATTCTTTATCTACATGGAAATGCTCCTACCCTGGAAGCACCATCTGAAAAGAATCAAAATGCTGCCAACCAAAAGTCTTTGAAAAAAGTGGAAGTCTTGGATTATCAACGAGAAATTTTAAATAAAATGAAAGAGAGAGAAAATATTACAGAAAAACCTCAACTACCAAGGAGAACCGGGACTAAAAAACGACAAGCCGCAGGGCCCAATCCTCTCTCATGCAAGAAAGCAAGAAAGACATCAAATTTACCTGGACCTTCAACAACAAAAGGGACGATCAAAAATAAAACTATTGAGAAAAGGAAAAGAAAACGACTAAAGATTCCCCAACATGTAAAGGAGGAATTATCCAAAATAAAAAATTAACTTTCTCTGTACTTTCTCTTTTTTTGTTTACTCTTGCTGGACTGGACTCCTAGCTAATATATTTTGTTACAACCGTATCATGAAGTGATAATAAAATATCTATCTATTTACTACGAATACGATCTTCTGTCCTTCTACGTATGTTTTTACGACTTGCACTAAAGTATTTCAGTTGCTACGGCTTTTCAGAACAAAAGAGGCAATCTACTCTGTAAATCATAATAGTCTACATACATATAATCTAATCTGCTAACGAGGAAGTTATGCACACGTAGAGTTAGATTACATCTTCTTGAACTTTCGGAAACTCACCTGTAATTATGTCAGAAACGGTTCCAGGTGAAGTAGGGTTGCGGGAGCAAACATTTGGATCATTTTCTAAGCTACCATCCTCAGTACTAAAATTCATAATTTTTTATATTTGTTTTCATTTTCAAAATGCTTTCTCCATGTTAATTCAAACTAAATTTGCATATTCCAGAAGATTTTTCAAAATTTGTCTATAAGTGACACAAAAAATTGCCGGCTTGTCTGTCGAGAATGGAATTTGGCAGCGACAGAATTCTTAAATTTCGCTGTACAATTATCAGATATGACAATTCTGCCATTTCTCAGAATTCGAAGAAATGAAGAACCAATTGCTCTAAACGTGGTACATAATCAGTGGCCAAATCAAACTATTTTTAGTGCCTCAGAGTACTTACATACATTTTAATTTTTAAATAAAAATGTAGTACACTATGACCAGGTGAAAATAATTGCAGCGGATCTCTCTGCCTTGTCGGCTCCATTCACACCAGAAGCTTTGCAGGAACAAGTCAAGTGTCCAAAAAATATGAAGACACTTCGTTTCTTGGAAGGTGTGACACCAGTAGTCAAGCAAAACTTTCTCTTAGCTTTCAAATGGATCCATACATTAAAGTTTGAGAAGACTCCACTACCAACCTTTCCATCCGGTCTAATTTTAGAACATTTAACAAAATTCGAGGTTTTCATCATCATTTTAATTATTTTAGACAAACATGCTTATACTTGTGAAATCTTAGATGAGTCCTGGCGCATACAATGAAAGTGATGAGCTCAAGATTTTCTTCCTCAATGTTCACTTTCCATCTCTCTCAGAGACTGACATTCAAATTCACTGTCGAAGTACTAATCCATCATTTTTAAGCAGTTATTTTAGAATTTTTTTTGTCGTTCACTGATAATAATTTTAATTCATGCATTTAAAACTTTGAAGGTGATTATCATCTGTATGCAGCCGTTCACTACTTTGCTGCCAGACATAATCAAACTATCAAAATACTGAAACTTTTATTCCTCGAGTCACTCACCAACAGTTGTTATGATCATATTTTTGCCAAAGATTTTCGAGAAATTATTCTCCAACAAAAAAGAGACATTGAACAACAAAAAGAGTACCAAAAGTTCCTCAGTCAGCTTTCTCTACTTCAACTTGTAAATCCCATATTATATTTTCTAACATAATTATATAAATGTTGTCAACAGATTTACCTGTCACTGATTGAATAAAAAATCTCACTAAAATATTCATTTTAATTTGTAGACCAGTTTGTCCCTGTGGCTCATTGATAATGAAGAGTTTTTGGAAATTAGTAAGTACTAAAAAAGGAAATAATTAAATAATTAATTCAGTTTTCAACTGAAGATAAATATCTGCTAATGAACGTATCTAGGTCTCAAACTGATTGATGCGCAACATGATCTACAAATATTGGAGATTAGTCGTCCTTACAACTATCGAGACATAAATACAGACTTCAGTCTTGTTTTTAGAAATAATTGCAGAACACTGAAAAAAGTGACAATTCCTCGTCTACCACAATTCGACTGTAGTATATTGAAAGACTGTGTAGCCCTGGAAGAATTCTCTTTGGGAATGGAATTTCATTTTTACGACTATAAAAATTATGGACAAGTCATTAATATACAGGGATTTCCATCAACAGCAGCTAAGCTCAAATCCATCTCAATGGGTTCACCCATGTCAAAAGATGAAATTTACTGGTTGATGAATCACATGAAAAATTGTCATACTTTTCTGTTTATTGGATCTCAACAACAAGATCAAGAATATTCCTTGATGGATGTTACAAAGATTGTGGAGTGTGGACCAATAGACAAAAAAACTCTCATGATGTGTATTCCAATGTCCTACGATACTTTCCAACAGTTTCAAGTCCATCTCAGTCAGCATTCTGAAATTAGTGTTGACGTCATTTATCACTGCCGACCCGAGCCCAATCAACTCACTTTGGGCACTGCTCATTTTTCTATATCTTTTGAAAAACAGCTCCATGACTAACCTGGTCACTCTTTTGCACATTCGCAAAAATACCAATAATAGAAAAATATTTTCAAAATATTTTCTAGACAATTTTAGATGTAGTATAGCTCGTATAAATATCAAATGAAATGATTGAAAAATAAATAAATCACTACCGAAACAACATTCTTTACTTGATTTTTACTCTTCATCTCATTTTTTGTATATGTATGGAGTATGGATGGAATAGTCGTCTTAGTGGGAGAGTGGGAGCACTGGCCTTGCAGGAAAGATTACAGAGTAGAGAACAATAAAAAGTTCAATCATCCACTCTCATATGATCCCAAATTGCTCTTACAAAGAACCTAATGAGGAAGACTCCTTGTACATGACTAAAGTTGATATTAACTTATAAGGAAATGGTAAATCTAAGTCAACACTATTGAAGCTGAGTTTAACTTTAAATTCTTGTTTTTGTTTATGCTGGCCATATCTAGACTTTTTATTTAAATTCTTTTAAAAATGAGCTGAGTAGGAGAACTTAGCTTTTACTCTGATTAACTTTTATCCCGACTCACATTTGTCAGTTCAATAGTATGTGTAATAGCTCAATGATAACAAAAAATGGATGAAGAGAGTTTAAAGGCATCATTCGATCAAGCTTTTAGTCTTGAGTCAAAGTTGTGACAATTCTCTTTGAATTTTCGATACTCATTTTACATAGCTTTGTGGCCCTTTGAAAATTAGTCAACACCATGAATCTTTTACACTACATCATTTTCTTCTTTGGTCACACTTTGTATGTCAACTCTCATACTTTCACTGTTCCCACTGGGGTCACTCAAGATTCCAACAGTGGACAAGACAAAGGACGACGTCCTCACATCATTATTATCGTAGCGGATGATTTGGTAAGTTAAATATTTTATTTTTGTCATAAATATTTTCATTTACATAATTTTTGTAGGGATTTAATGACGTGGGTTTTCACGGCTCTCCGCAAATTCCCACACCCAATTTGGATGCCTTAGCCTTCTCAGGCGTCATACTAAATAATTATTATGTCTCTCCAATCTGCACACCGACACGGGCTGCCTTGTTTACAGGTACTAAACTGAACAGTAAATTGGACCATGAAAATGATTCTTAGTCAACATTATGTACATTATTATCTCTGGATTAAAATATGATTTACAGGGAAACATCCGATTCACACAGGGATGCAACATAATGTTATTTATGGAAACACTCCATATGGGCTTCCTTTAGAAGAAAAATTACTTCCAGAATACCTCAAAGATTTCAACTACACTACTCATTTAGTTGGTAAATGGCATCTTGGACATTTTCGCCTCTGTTACACTCCCCTTTGTCGTGGATTTGACTCACATTTTGGTCAATGGACTGGACACAAAGATTATTATGATAATACGGCAGAGGAAAGTGGACCTCAAAGGTAATGAAAAATTGAGGCTAGTATACTCTTCATCTTCATTTTGGCTAGTAATGTCTTTACTGTGTACATTTTTTACAAGAGCCTTTGTTTTAAGAGCTTGTCATGAAAAATAATGATTTTTATTCTCAAAGTTGGGGATATGACACTCGACGAGGTTTTGATGTGAGTTATGACCATTGGGGTCAATATACGACAGACGTGTACACTGAAGAGGCCGTCTCTATCATTAATAATCACAAGGCTAAGGATAAAAGTCTCTTTCTCACTTTATCTCACACGGCTGTCCACTCAGCAAATCCGTACAAACTTCTCCAGGCACCCAAAGATACAATTGACAAGTTTCTTCACATTAAAGATGTCAATCGGAGAACATTTGCAGGTAATCAAAATGAATGAAGAAATGTGGAACATTTTGAAAATCAAATTCATTTTTCAGCAATGGTATCAAAAATGGATGATTCAGTTGGGGTAGTGGTGAAAGCCTTGGCTCAAAATTCTATGCTGAATGAATCTCTCATCATTTTTACCACAGACAACGGTGGACCTGCAGCTGGCTTTAATGGGAATGCAGCATCAAGTATTTTATTTTTTATTCACAATAATGACATGATTAAGTATACATAGGTAAATATGTGCATAAACCAAGATTTATAGAATTCCGAAACCTTGTTTTTTTCTGTAAAATACGCTGGAAAGAGTCTCAAAATAATATTATATGATTCAAGATTGGCCACTGCGTGGGGTAATGTCAATTAAATGTTTTATTAAATATTTAAATGGTGTTCAACAAAATTTGCTTATGTGTACATAGGTGAAGAATACTTTATATGAAGGAGGAGTGAAAGCTGTTGGTTTCATTTGGAGTCCAAAACTAGCTCCAGCAGGTCTAAAATTTATTCTAATAATTAATATAATAAAATAATTAAAGAACATCCACCCCAAATCCTTTTATAGCTCCAAAAGTGTCAAATGATATGATGCACATTCAAGACTGGATTCCCACCCTCATCCTCGGAGCACTGAATGAGACATACAAAAACAATGCGACGAATTTGGATGGTCTCAATCTTTGGGAGACTTTGAGTCAAGTCAATGTCTCATCCCCACGAACTAGATTCTTACATAATATTGATGACAGCTATGGAAATGAAGGAGTTCGACAAGGACATTGGAAACTTTTACATGGTAAAAAATTTAAAAAAATCTTAATCATTTACCAATGTAATTTTAAATTAAGGCACCACATACAATGGGAACTGGGATGGATGGTATGGACCATCAGGCTTTGAACCCAACGGTAACAATTTTAGTTTCCATATTATAAACACAATAATTGGAGTTTTAAAATATTTTGAAAAATTATTATTGTACTAGATATAGTCGGTGACTATAAAAACATTAGTATTGAAGACATACGTGCGTCCAATGCTGGCTTAGCCATTTTAAGTTTAAACAACGGAATGCTTGCAAATAAAACTTTAATTGAGGAATTACAGGAGAAAGCAAAGATCAAATGTACAGTTCCAAAGGTTAAAAAACCATGTACTTTAAAGTCGAGAGAGTACTGTTTATTCAATGTCAATACCGACCCTTGTGAATATGTCAATTTAGCTCCTGAGTAAGTAATCATTTCCTTTTATAAATGACATCAATAATTGAAAATGAGTGAAATACATGTATTCTTAATTTTACAGAATGCCAGCCATGGTAAAAGATTTACAAAATTTATTGAAACAGTACAGAAAGTCTTCTGGTTAGTTCACATGAATCGTTCTTTTCACTTTATTCATGAATATCTGCTTTGGTCCATTGTCCCATAATTTTAATTTTTCAGTTGCTCCAAGAAATCTTCCAAAGGATCCTCAAGGTCAGCCAAAACTTTGGGGTTATACTTGGACTAATTGGATGGACTATGTGGAGCCCCTGAAGGCACAAAAGAGAGATAATAGAACAACTGATGAGACTACTAGAGATACAAAATGTCAGTGTTGAAATGAAATAAAGTGGTAAAAATGTAGAAAACAATGGGTGTAAGTTTTTTCTCTCCTTTTTTATTTTTATATTATTTACGTATTAAACCAATGTCACCACAAATACATATTCACCATGTACAATATAGTTCAAAGACAATAGTCGAGTCACAAGTATTGCTTAAAGACGCCTTGTCTTATAAATTACAATGTTCATTTTTTTTCCATTGAAATCCGTACAACAGATTACAATCATGCAATTTTTTTAATCATCTAGAAAATCTTTGCGCTTCTCTTTTCTCTCCCCTCTTTTTGTAACAATGTACAGAATTAAATTTAAACTGTTGGCGTTGATAACATTTTTTTGTTTTTTTTAATGGACCCATTTAAATGAAACCCATCCCACCAAGATTCTCAAGACCTTGTAAAAAAAGACTCAATTTCAAACAAATTGTGATTACAATTATTCCCCCAAAATTTATTTTAAAGCTTCAAATTTGATGACATAAAAAATAGTTATTCTTAGAAAAGTGAGACTTAACTAATTCCTTTTTTTCAAATTGAAAGAATTTTTTTTTCTCTCTTGAAAATGCTTCTTTGTCATAAACTCAGTCAACTTGTTTGAATTTCATCTTCAAGGAAGAATCTTCACTTTATGAATGAGATTTTGTCCCATAATCTTATGTAATTTATTTTTTGGTGGTCTCCTTCTCATAATCATGAAATGTCGTCATCATTCTCACAAAGTCCAAAAACCACTTTGTCTTCTTCTTTTAGTTATCACTTATCATAAATTATGATTCATAATATATCCCTTATGTCTTACTTATTTATTACAATAATAAATTATTAGTTTCTAGATAATTAAATAGAGACGTAGTTTACTTTCATTTGTCATTATCATCATTTGGTTGAACTGTTTTAACAGGCAGAAAAATAAAAACAAAGACCAGCTTCTACAGTCAGCACAACCAACTTAAAATTTTTAATTAGCAACAAAAAAAAGTTTTTTTTAAAAAAACATTGTCACTTTTTCGTCACCAGCAAAGGAGATTAACACACACGAACAAGAAATAAATTATAGATTAATAATAAATAATGTGCGTCCACGATTTAAAAACAAAATTTAAATGATGTAATTTATTTTTAAAGCCATTCTGGACACTGCCACTGAGGGCTGCTTTGGGACAGAAATTTGAACCAGATGATGGATAGATAAGTAAAATTGTAACTCCTACATAAGTAGAGCTTACAAATCATGAGTGAATAATAATAATAATAAAAAAGGAGAATACTCATAATAATTGTGGTGTCTTCAACGTTATACAAGCAATAAGTCACTAAAGCAAATAATGGACGCCTGAAGTATGTATTTTAAATAGAAATAAATAAAGATTATTCTTTAGTAAGGGCACAAGCAACTCAAAAAATCTCATTCGTTGTATATGTCCTTATTAGCACAGAAACCTTGTACAAAGCTTTTAGTAGTAGTGTGGTAGTGAAAAAAAACAACAAATAAATAAATAAATGTGTAGTAGCAGTAGATTTCTACAGGGAAATCAGGTTTACATGAGTAAATACATTAGCACACAATAATAAATGCCTAATTATTTTTTTAATAATAACTCGCAGTATGTGGTATTTTTGGCATTTCGAAGGAATCACAATGTCAGCGATTTCAAGAGGTTCGCTTACAACCCTTGATAAAGACAAAGAGTGGAAAAACACAAGGAGAAAAAAAAGAGAGGAAATACACAAAAAACCAAAGAGTTCCTTTTGACAGACAAATCCCAATCTCAAAAATTACATCTTCAAATTCCGTGTGAATGAATTAATTCTTTTTTTTTGGTGTGTGAATTGGAAGAAGAAAAAATTCTACAAAGAAGACATGAAGCAAAATGACTCAATTATCATAGAGTTATCATAATCACTAGTATTAAATTAATTACTCTATAAAATTTTGTGGTTTAATAGCTTGCGTAGCCTACAATGTACTATAATATATAGTAATAAAATGGGTTTAGAGGGGAGGGAGTACTAAGTAGCTACAGTGACAAATGACAACAATAACATTTTTCTTTCTTTTCTCATACAGTATAAAAATTAAATATCATTATCTTAATTATCTTAAAATTCTAAAATTGCATTTTTGACTCAAATTCATCCACTCTACTTCCCTCCTTGCCCTCATAAACGAATTGAAAAAAAACAAGTTGTATACAGTTAAAGTGTTAAAGATAAAAACGCTGTTATATAAAATTTGACTCTTTTTTCAAAAAAAAAGAAAAAGAAAGTTGATTTTTTCTTAAAAAAAGTACTTGACATGTACTACAGGGGTAAAAGAATTATTTCAAGACTGAGGGCATGTATAATTGCAAATTACTTTCAGCACCAAGTAAATATCAACTGATGTTGCATCCATGAACCAAACTATAATATTAAAAACATTCTATCCTCATTTACTAAATATTAGTGTCCAGCTCCTCTATCATTAAAATACAATACAACGAATTACTATCATTATGATAAATAATAATAGTAATAATTATTATTAATATAAATAGTAGTAGGTTATATAACAGCAGCTGCAGCAGCAGAGAATTAAAATTTTCAAGGCAGCATATAAGATTCCGCTATAACGCTTAATTTATAACTTGTTGTGTGTAACTTTTGTAAAATACGTCGTTCTCTGTCTCTAGTTCATCATGAATGAGCACAAATATTTTTTTATAGGCTCATTACAACTTTTTTTTGTAATTAAAATTAATATTATTATGTCAATATTAATAAGAATATCTTAGCTGGAGGGAAATTGACGCACAATCATGTTACAATTTCATACAAAATTGTATAAGAAATTTCATTGCTAAAGTATCGAGGTACACAGTACACGTTTAAATTATTTGTTTACGGTTTGTAAAAAAAATGAATGGGGCTAGACAATCAAAATGTTTTTAAAAAAGGATAATACATGTAATGTATGTCGTTAATTTAAAATTCAATGAGTTGGAAATTAAAAAATATTTTGAAAATAAAATAAATTATACATAAGGATATCTTAATCGTATAATCTTGTTCTCTTGTGGTTGCAAACTGGATATGAGGTTAAAGGTTGTAGCAAATTTAAAAGCTTACTATTGAGGAAAATTTTTGAGCAGCCAATCAAAAAAAAATTCTTCTAGTTGATGATTTTGCATAGATAATCAAGGTATAAAATCTCAAATACACAGCTATCTGTTCACAGTTTTACTTTCTTCTGGCATTCCAAGCCAGGACTCGAGGACTTTACCTTAATGACTATAAAGTAAAATCGACGACTTGAAACTTTCTCCTTTGATTGGTAGCTCAAAATTCTTACTCTTATCTAAATTCGTATATTTGAATGCTCTTCTCGGGCATATGAGTCAAAGTAAGAGACTGGAACCTGCAACACAAAAATATTCATTAAGGGTATTAATCCATACAGTTTAGATACCAAATTGTCTTGAAATTAAAACTGTGTAAACTTCGTATGTATATAAATATAAATGAAAAGACACAACTTACCACTCAGAACTTCGATGATAGTAATAACCTTCTATAGAAGCTTCCGACTTTGTAAAGCAAATATAGTAAAATCCCGCGAATGAGGCTCCAGAAATATCTTTAATTGTATGGTCTGGAACGAGAAAATGTTCTTTCCATCGCATGAAGATATAGTCTGTTTTTCGGAGGGCTTCATAATCATAACTATCCGAATTGAAGGTCTTGGCGTATTGATGAAAGGCGGTAAACTTACTCCTAAAAAAGTCCCCAATAAAAATATTTAATGACTTGACAAATGAAAAAAATTATTAAAAAATATTTAGCAACATACCAGTGTTTTTTGTCAACTTCTTCATCGGCATCCCATTTTCTTGTGAGAAAGGGATTTTTTCTACTAATTATCTCGCCGTCAAAAAAGGTCGTTAATGTGGGGTATTCATCTGTTAATTAATTAATGAACAAATATTTTTTAAATACTTATTTAATATAGTCTCATAGGTACTAATACATTGAGGATTAATTAATGTTTGATGTAATGTTGTTGTTGTGGCTCACCTGTTAAGCCTTTAATTTTAAGGTAGCCGCACAGATATCCATTCTCTTCATCCACAAACTGTCATTCAACAATAAAGTGTAATTATAATATTTATGAGACCTTCACTTGATATAATCAAATTAATCCTCCTTTAAATTGACGTGTTCACACACGAAATAATCTGTTTACAAAAAGAGTAGTGTACGTAAATATAAACAGTGAACAAAAATAACATCAAAACTGGACCAACCTGAAGAACAACTTCTACATCATAACAGTTGCCCTAAAAATGCATAGTGAGAAAATTTAGAATCATTAACGTTGAAGTCAATTAAGAGGTGTAAGTGTTGTAATTCAAAACTGCACCATGAAATTATATAAATTGACAGATTAAAAAAAACAACAAACTCAGGGAGCTGCAGTCCCCAATGTTAAAGATATTGGGGGTGGAAACGGGTGGTCACTCTATGAAGTGTGACGTCACCCGGCCTGTTATTTTTAGCGCGAAGAGAATTCTCCATTTGATCTTAATAGAATTTTGACAAAATTAGTCAATTTAAATTGTGATTTTTCAGCAACTTTGACCATCATTTTTATTAAAGTGATGCTGTAAGATCCTTGTCAATTAGTTGACGGAGCTTGTAGAATCTTTTTTTTGTGTTGACACTGTTTTTACTCTCCTGGACCCCCTCGTAAAAACCACGATTCCATCATATTTCTTCTCTTTTGTGCCACAATAATTTCATGCAAATAAACATTTTAATTACAATTTACATGCAGTTTAACAATAATGTGACACTACATTATTATTGTGAAATACTTTGTGCTTCTCATTGTACATTTTTCTAACATGGACAATGGTTAAGTATTGTGCTGTAGCCAAGTGAATTTATTTTTATTCTACAGAGCCGGTTCTAGTCGTATTGTCAGTAAAATGTAAGTAAAATGTACATGATAAATTAAACAATATGATGGTTTAATTATGCCATAATTATTATGGATAATTCTTTTTGTATCATGTGTAGGTAAATTATAAGCTACAAGTTAATTATTTGCATGAAATTATTGTGGCACAAAAGAGAAGAAATATGATGGAATCGTGGTTTTTACGAGGGGGTCCAGGAGAGTAAAAACAGTGTCAACACAAAAAAAAGATTCTACAAGCTCCGTCAACTAATTGACAAGGATCTTACAGCATCACTTTAATAAAAATGATGGTCAAAGTTGCTGAAAAATCACAATTTAAATTGACTAATTTTGTCAAAATTCTATTAAGATCAAATGGAGAATTCTCTTCGCGCTAAAAATAACAGGCCGGGTGACGTCACAGTAGGGGGTTGCCTCTCCTCGTTTCTCCCCCAAATCAACTCTATGGCTTCGGCCGAACCTAGGTATTTAACTATCCTTGAACAAACTTTTGATTTTTGATGACCCTGGAATCTTGAGCCATTATAAAGAAGGGAAGGAGTGACTCCTGGCTGTTTCGAGTTGGGGAGTGGAGCTCGATTTCCAGCATTGATGGAACTGAGACTGACTAAAATAAATAAAAATTTGAACAAATTATCGGAATCGTACCAAATGAGATTACGTAGCGAGTGAATTTAGATTAAATTTAAAATATATAATTACCAGGAGAATTGACAGGCATTTTTTTGCCCCTTTCTTAGCGGATTGGAACTCTAAAGTTGGGTTGCGACGTCGTCTATTTCCGTTGCTCCTAATTACTAGAAACAACAATTTATAAGAAGCATATAAATTAGTATTTAATTTTCAATGTCTTGTCTAGAGATACCTATTAATGACAAATAGTCTAATGTCAAAAAATATGAAAGTCCTAAAAACATTCCTGTTTCGTTCCTTCCATTCCGAATACCAAAATTAATCATAAGACAAAACTTTTTGTTTTTGTAAGATTGAGAAATAAATTCCAAAGCCGGAAATTTGTTGCTAAGTCTAATAATAATGAACATTCTGCTAAATGAATATTATTCAGCACAAATGTCATTGTACTCTTTGATGAATGAGTGTCTGTCAAAGATGTATTCACTTATTATTGTAACATGGGACACATTTGTAATGTGATTATGACAGTGTCACAAAATAGACAACCATAATTGTCTAGACTGTATAAATGTACATTGGAATAACTTAAATAAATTAAAAATGTATACACATTCTTAAGATGGGTTTATATATAAAACTATCCGACAAAAAAGGTTCATCAGTACAAAGTTGAACTTTGAGAAAAGTTCATTTGACAGAACTAGTGCAAGATAATCCTAAAAATATTATCATAATTATTATATATCTTGACTTTCTATCATCATTTAAAGACGGGACAGCACTCACATACCTATTATACCAAATGTGTCATTCTGACTAAAACCTTTCTTTAATTCTTATTCGGGCATTATAGACATGAAGTATTTATTCGATTCTGTAACAACAATGGCTTTCAACTAATACCCCGCTGTTACTTTTGAAGCCCTTTTAATGACAATCGGAATGTGACATGAAGAGAATCTTTGTCATTTTATGACGAATTTATCACTTCCATGTACTTACACGGCAGTTAACTTGAACATTAAAAATTATACAACTATACTGCTCAAAGTAACTATAGTGAGTAGACACGGAGAAAAAAACGAAAAACCGCTATGTGCGTACATAGACACTGCCTGTTAGACAGTGTCCTCCGTTCAGACAGAACTACTCCCTTAACTAACATTGTTAACTCTGTAAGGATGCTATTTACTCCATTTGTGTGATCATAGGAAAAGATCCATTTCACCCACTGACTCTTTTGCTATTTCTACTCATAACTGAGGACATAACAGTAGACAGTAAGTAACAATGTAACCAAGGTGTTGTTGGCGAAGACCAGACACATCGACAAGAGAGAGGGAGAGAGAGAGACTGCTTAGAAGAAGAAAAAAAACAAGAATTTTCCTTGGGTTCAATCAACTAACGACAGGAATGAATGGGGGCGACGAAGCGTATATATATATATTATATCACTATATATTTCGATATGATAATTGTACATATATGTGTATATATATTTTCTAACGCTACCCCTTTTACAATTTTACAACTTAAGTGCACAAGTAACTAAATGAATGAATTTGGGATTGCTTAACAATGCAGCATCAAACATTCATTCATAGGTAATACTAATTAATGATTACTAAAGTACTTACATACTAAACATTTGAAATATTTGAACAAATACATAAAAATGATATGACCATAGTCCATGTTGTGCATTCATAGTGTAAATGACAACCCTTTGACTTAATTGACTTTGTAACTTGGATAAATATATATATAACTGATGATGGTACATCATTGATGGATAAACAAGGATCTATTCTATGGAAAAATACAAAATTTAAGTTGTACTTTGTACACTGATCAAATCAATTGTATCAAATTGCATAAAACAATCCAAAGTATATATGTTCCAAATTCCATTCGAAAGGTTTACACCTTTTCCAACAGTATTTAATTGAAATTTAGTATTACATCATGAATTTACTTAAAGTACACATGAAAGTTATAAATGTAAACTACGTATCATACATTCTAATAAATCACAAACTAAACAAAAAAAATCTTATGTAATATGGCATCATCGTTAAAATTAACTTGATATTAGTAATGGAAAAAACACAATAAAAATACAACAATGATAATCATTGAATAATTCTTGACGATATTTACAGAACATTATTAAATAAATACTAAGTGTAATAAATTATTACACTTATATAGCATTAATAATAATTACATAAATAATAATTACTTGTATTTGATCAGGATATTAAAGATGATCACCAAATTAATGACGAATGTCCAAATTTTGTAAAATTGATTCTTTTGAATTGAATTATTCACTCACCAAAAAATGCTTAAATAAAATTTGTCAAACAAAAAAACACTTTTTTTCCTTCTTCCTTTGCTTCGCCTCAAATCAAAATCAACCAATTAAATACGTTCGTAGTTAAATTACACCACACCACACACGACTTCATTTATAAATGCATTTAACTTCTTAAAATAGGAGCAGCAGGCAAAAGTCTGAAAAGTCAAAGTACAACACAAAAAAAACAACAAAATTTAACACGGGTGAAAAATGCTCCCTTTCAAATTTAAATTCAGGCAATGTTGTGTTGAACACAATTTAAAACAAATTTTAGTTGACAAATGTTGGTAACTTGGACTTAATAGTTATTAATTTTTACTCACTTCAATTCACAAATTCAGACCCGAATCAAAATTGGAACCGCTTCACTCGAAAAAATTGTTTTGTATTTGACCTAAAAAAAACTCAAGACAGCTTTCAATAGAGAGTGGCAATGTTGTTACGCGCACTGCATCAGCTTCGCAAATACTACCAAAATTAATACGGACCGTAGTGAAAGGATAATAAGAAGATAGTGTAGATAAATGTATTATTACAAAATATTTTACGTAATTGCGCCCAGTCAAGTTGTACAGAGAAAGGCGTTTTTTATATAAATATAATACATTTTTCTCTCTATAACATCTTCCTTCTGAAAACACATATGACGTATGATTCTGATATGAATGAAGCACTGTATTTATTTAGTCCTCTTTTTTGTTTTCTTAAAAAATTGTTCATTTGCAGTTCAAGCTTATACATTGTAAACTTTTACAATCCCAGCAGCTCTATTTTATATTCTATAGTTTAATAAGTTATAAGAAATATGATGTATTTATGCAGGATAAAAATAATGCGTGTTGTATTTAACAAAAATTGATTAAAATTCCACAATTCATTGTATTTATTTTATAGAGTAAAATTCAATGATTTCTAAATAGTAACCTGGTATGGCGATTGTTGAATATTTTTACATCATGTGATTAGTAAATTATTAAGTCAAAATAAATAAATACATTAAGGTATTAAGTATATTCTTTTTTTAAAAAAATGACTTGGTACATACTTACTTGTGTGACACACACATATTGTGTATGGGACAAAAGTCTTATGAATCTCACAAAAATTCAACTATGGGTATTGAATTCATATAAAGTTAATTTGTATAAAAGGTAGTCACTGTATCATACAACAACTTGCAGTGCAGTACAGCAATAAATAGCAGCTATTATTTAATGAATAGCTGCTCTCTAGCTCTAATTAATTAAGTAAATCATGTCGAAACCAAAATGACAATAGCCTTTGGTAATTTTTTATAATCATAGTAATACTAATTGAAATAATCACTCGAGTGCAACACAGGATTTGAAATTACTTAAAATGACCTGTACCAACGTCATTTTGATGCATTTTGGGTGGTTTTGGCCAACTTTGTTGATTTTTTTTGCGGCGGTATATGGCGGAATTTCAACAAAAACCCGTCGGGTATTGATCCGTAGATGTTATATATAAAGTTTCAAACAATTTCATCAACACACGACTTGTCCAGAAAAAGTCAAAGTTGTCCCATAACAGACTTTCAACCCCACAGAAAGGGTGGGGGTCAAAAAAATGTTGTGACATAGCCAATTTACTTCATTTACCAACTAAAATACATTACATACTATAGTCAGAATTAAAAAAAAACCAAACAATTTCGTCGAGCAGTTGTCGATACGATAAAGAGGAACTGTTAAGTATCTAGTATGTACAACCAGTGATATTTTACATGCTTAAAACTAAGAAAAACTTATACAATGTACAATGAGAATACAATGATATTGAAAATTAACATGAGACTCAAGACATAATAATAATGCACAAAACTTAAACTTAAATAAATAAGAAAATGAATTTGGTTCATTTCTGTTGTACATTTGTAGTGACTAAAATAAATAACGCCAAAGACGAGTCTTTCATGAAGGCCAGTAGCGAGTAAATAATACTCTGATTGAAATTTCTTTACTTCCAACCAATCTTCTCTCCATGAACACGGAATCGGTAGATACACGTCGATTTCACACTTCCATGGTTGGACAAAACCTTTAGCTCAACAATGGGATATGCGTCTACAGTCGGATTCTAATGACAAACATGCAAATACATGATATTAATTTTCAATTATAAACTTTTCCCCTCAAAAAAATTAAATACATATCACACTACCCACAGAGACATCATCACAAGTTTCATTTAAAATGTGCATTCATGGTCGTACTTATAGATTAAATATAGATTTACAATTTACCTGTACTGGGAAATACTGAATCGGTTGACCGTTGTCCTCATATTCAAATGTTCCATAGTTCCAGATTTGATCCATATCATTTTCATGCATTAATCCCTGTGAAAGAGAACATGACAATTTTACATGAATTACCATCTCATAAAATACTGCTTTGATGCATGATCCTCTACAATTTCAAAATTAAATAAATTAAATTTAAAAAAAAAACTTACAACAACTTCAAACTTCTTGGGAGCTGTGTCAATTTTCCCATATGGAGAGATTGCCTTTGGAATATGCTCCAATGTAAAGCCTGTGATGACTGCTTTAGACACTAATTGTATGACAACTTCTGCTGTCGCTCCCTCAACAACCCAACATTCACCTGGAACAGCTCCAGGCTGTAATGACCAAAATATACATGAGAGCATTTTATAAATCCAGATTAAACTGTATTCACCGATATTTGACATATAGTCATAATAGAATTCGTTACAGTATTTAGAAAAAAAAACATACCTGAATAATAGTCCGTGGAGAGTTGCTAAACGACCAAATTCTCCAACCCCAAACTGTTAGAACACTATTTTTACTCGGAGAACTTTTTGTACATCTGGTACTTAGAATGCTACCACCAGCAGGTTCTAAAGCTAAATCTGGTAGGCCAGTTTTATCAGCATCATATTTTTCAATAGCTAATTTGATCATTCTCTCAATGTCCGTTAAGTTAAGGCCAAAATGTGATGGGATTGAATGAGGCACAATGGTTTCTGTATTTTTCATACTATCATCTTTGGTCATACTAGCTAATTCAGCCTTTAATTTCTCCAACATCTCTGGAAGGATTAAAGGCAAGATCATTTTGCTTAATTTCTCTGGATCTAGTGGCTCTGGTTCTGGGGCAGATTGAACAATGGGGGGGGAAGGTATAAATTCTTTTTCAACTGTTGTAAAATGTTTTTCAACAATGATGGTTGGTTCAATCTTAGACACTTCTTCCTTAAATTTTATATTCAAGTTTTGCTCCAAAATATTCAAATTTTGGGTATAACTTCCAGCTGTTTCCCGATATTCATTCATTTTTTCTTCCAAGTAGGTAATTTTTTCCAAAAGTTTTTGATACTCTTCATTATTAGTTGTGGTAATGGGAGGGAGAGGAGGAGGACATGACGGCAATTGAATTCCTGGTGGCGATACTTCTTCCTTTGAGATTGGGATGGATATTGTAGATCGGACAGTATTTACATATTTCCAAAGACTCTCTGTGTTTGATAGGCACACACCTTAGAAATAAAAAAAAAGAGAGAATTGAAAAAAAGTTAATACTTTTACACATGTCTCACATCTGAATATTTACACGTTATCATACAAAATAAATATTTAAAAGTATAAAATATTATTATAAAAAATGAACTTACCCAGAAATAATAATAAAGCTAAGAACATGAATAGATTTCTCAAAATACTATACACAGATCCCTTTCGATGGAGGAGCCACTTTTCCGAAACAAAGAGATGAACAAGACTCCAATATATTAACCTTGGAAGGAACATGAGACCATTTTGAATGGAGGACAAAATAGCTGTCATTTTTGAACTTGAATTGGCCCCTTCGTCATATATTGAGTGTGATAATGAAGAGGACAAGGAATCATTGTGATTTTCAGCAACAGCCTCCACGTTGTTGGCCTTGAAATAAGTCACCGATCGAAGACGTTCATGATTGCCATTTGTCAAAAGCGTTGTAGTGTCAGTTTCGACGATATTTTGTCGAATCATACTAGCCGCATAACTTTGTCTGCTTGCACGACTATTACCAGAAGAGGATTTGGACACTTGTGAATATTGAGAATTTGTGTCAGTTTCGATAATATGGTTTCGGCGAATCATATTTGCCATGTGACTTCGGTTACTTGCACGACTATGAATAGAAGACGACTGGGACAATTGAGAGCACAGAGATTGTGTTTCCGTAGTTTCTATAATATTTCGTCCATTAACAGGTTTTGGAGCATAGCTTTGGTTACTTACACAACTATGAACAGAGGAAGAATTTGAGAATTGAGAGGCTGTGTCAGCATCTACACTATTGTATTGAAGAATCGTATTTTGGTTACTTGCAAGACCATCAACAAAGGAATTAACTACTAATTGAGAATGATGAGAAAGTTCTGGTTGAACACTACTAGCTCTACTTGGAGTACGAGAGAGTGATCGGCTATTAGAACAGAAAAAAAGAAAAGAAAACCAGAATGATAAGTAACTTATTTAAACATTTGTTGATAATCTATAAAAAAAATCAAACCCAAAACCCAAAGTTCAATTAATCAGTAACATGACTCAGTATAGGTTGAAATATTAAATGATTAACACCTGTATTATTAAATAATGTAAATTTATAGTATTGTCTCACCGTTGATGAACACTGTTTGCGGATAATGCATCAGAACAGGAACAATCAAGTCCATGAGCTCGGCAATTTGACCGTAAGAACATGGAATTTTCAGGGACAGACATGACGACCCTTTGTAGGCAAAAAATGTCACGTTAATATTTCTGGAAGAGTTACAGAAAATTAGTATTTACTGAACTTTAATAAACGCTAGTAATTATTTACAGTAAAAGTTAAAAATAAGTAAAATATCTCTGAATATGATCAATATGAAATAAATACGATTTTTTGGGATTATTTCAGATTTGAATTTAACATGGACTAGATAGGAAAGGCGGGAACCTAATTATAGATCTGAGTAATTAAATCACCTTTGATCTTCTACAATTTGTGTCTTCTTGATAATGTTATTTTTGATGGAATAGAACAATAAATTATTATTCTTAGTATTGTTACTATTGATGAGTTGTACTCACTTGTTATTGTATCTTATAAGGAAGCTTTAGAATAATGATAAACGATAATCCAATCCGAGAGAGAAGTTTTCACAATTCACTAACTTTAGTATTATAAATTATAACTGCGGATAATGTTGAGACTTTACATGTTTGCAAGTTGCAACCAACGAACCAACACACGAGTCCAATCAGAATCAAATACAAAATTAAACGGACAGACAGAACTCAACTAGGATAAGTAAATAAGATTGTATGTTCTTAGACGGTTGTCAATTTGTATTTGCATGACAAATTCAAATTAATACTATAATTTATGACTCACTATAGGGCTAGGGAGAAAAACTTTAACGGCTGGCAGGATTCACACACATTTAGATAAAAAGTCTGCAGCTATAAGAAATAGTAAGTAGATTAAAAGAGTAAGATAATGGCATCGATTTTGGAAATGAGGGCAACCATTTCATTTTTTTAAAAACACATTAAATTCATGATTTAACAATAACGACTCGGGGGTTAGAATGAAATAAAATATTGTTCACTTGTATATACATATACTCATCTTATCATATCAGTTGGATGTATAAATAAAATTCTATTTCTATCCTCTCATTAGAATTAAATTTGCACTCTGCACTGCAAAAATATTCCTGTCTGAACATGCAAACTCTAATTTTCTATTACTTTATAGCGCACTACCTTACTACATGACATAAGTATTACATACAAAAAAAGTATAGATATTAAATTAAATAATACATTAACACACTTACGATTATGCGTGTCGTCTCCATAAAGCTAAATGTTTGTTAACTAAATATTGTCACAAATATTAACTTTTTACACAAGGGTCGAAAAAAATAGTTCAAAAAATTTTCCTTTCAATCACTGGCAAAATTCGTTTTTCATGTCCCTTGAGCTAATAATATAATTAATATAATTAAAACACAATTGATGGCTGTTGGAAGATGAAGACAAAAACTCGTTGTTGTTATACTTTACAGGGATGTACAATATTTTTAGGTAAATCCCCCAAATTTCCTTTTGAAGCATGCAATTACAGGTTGTGAGTAAACTAAAGCAAGGAGAGAATGTTACAGAAAAAAAGGCAAAAGAAAAATTATCCACCTGCTCCCGCCCTCACTTCATGCTAATCATAAGGATAAGAAAAACAATAAATAAATCCATAAATAATGCCAAATTTTTTGTGGTCTCATCATCAAGTGGAAAGACAAACAATGTTGAATACACATTAAGGATGTATATACATATATTCAATTTAAGTGTAAGTCATTTTTTATGGAAAATCTTTTTTTAGGGTGCGTTATTGTAAGTATGTACATACCATAAGCAAATAATGTCCTCATCATTTTTTCTCTTCTCATATTTGCATATAAATATTCTACGACATGTCCAAGTATGTATTATTTTCTTACTTTGACATCATGTTTATACTTAATAGCTATCCCGAACTGAGATGAGGAAGGAAACGATGTAAGTAGACAAGGGCCATGACAATTGGGACTCAATCATAAAATTATCATAATACGAGATATATGTCTCTATATATATAAATTGTATATAACGACAAGATCAAATAATTTTAGAGTCTCTAAATAAAAATGGTGTATATAAAATGACTATGCTGGAGAGAATAAAATGAGATTTTTATATTGTTCGTGGTTTTATTTTTCTACACAGTTTGCCCTTTTGATTAAAATTTATGCAAGAGTGTGAATAGTGTAAGGTACTGTATAAGATGATGATTTTCCATTGCCATGATGATCTATTGGACATGTAAGTCTTATAGTAGTCATGTTCTTCAACTTACGACTCACGACTTTAAGAAATGGAATTAACAATGAGATGAGACATTGCATCTCTCTCTACATGCAAAAAGACGCACACTGAGAGTGAGTTTTTTTCCTTTTCTTCCATATGTAATCATATATGTCTTAATGAGTAAAAACATTAGTATTACAAGTATAAAAGTTAAAGCAGAGAAAAGTCTGGTGTGTAGAAAGGGTGTAAACAAGTTTTAACTGTCACACTTGCATAATAATTATTACCTATTGTATACATCCATGATCCATGTAACAAGTCTGCTCTTGAAAATACACTACAAGTCGTCGTTGCTAATAATTAAGGGGTTGCAGACAAAAGTGTCAAGAAAAGAAAAGCCAAGACGATGATTGATGAAATCTGTCCACCTCTATATAAAATGAAACGTATAATACAAAGCACATTCGTACATTATATTAAAATAGAGAAAAATACCTCATATTCCAACAAAAAAAACACCAACTGTAAAAACAATACCTACTGGCTATGAGCCTTTTGTGCATAATATTTTTGAGGTCATTTAAAATAAACTTGTAATTATATTTATCTTATAATATTCAACCTTCCTCTCCCTAGATCTTGTATACTCGAAAAAAGGATGAATACGAAAGACAACTTAGACGATCGATTAAAAACATGGTGGTACATAAAGTAATGTGAAGAATCGCAGACAAATTAAAAGAATTTAATGAAAAATTGATATTTTATTACGCCTAACTCAGTATTTAAGTACTTATGAGCAATTTTAATTAATTATCACGTTTTTGTATTTCACGTGTCAAAATATATAAATGATAATAATGTAGTACTCAAAGAGACTTGAGCATGTACAAACCATTTTAGTCCAATACCAGGAAATTTGTTTTCTTTGCCTTTGCCAACAAATACATTGTCGGATCTTGTATCGCATCATTTTCTAACAAGGTGAGAAATGCTTCATCCATGTTTCCTTTTTTTGACTTGAATTTCATTACGACGGAATATTTGTCAGTCTTTTCTCTTGTACTACCATTCTTTGAATTATTTTTCTGAGTAGAAGACTTGAATTGGAAAGTTAAATGCTTAAATCCACCCTCTTCTTTGTCATCAATTGCGGCAGATAATATTCTTTTCCTCCTTTTTGCGGCAATGGCAGGTGCCTGCAACAGCATTTCACTGGAATCATCTTTAGAAGGAGAATCGGTGTTCAGTCTTTGTTTCAGTCGCTGAATATCTCCGACTGTAATTCTGTCAAGTAAGAAAGCCGCTTAGAAAGAAATTGTGACATATCTCTGACTTAATGTAGCCTTTAACTCTTCACATTTATCAATAATATAAAAATCTTACGATTTCAAACAGGAAGTATAAACAGACTGTAATCCAGTGTCTCGAAGTCGTAAAGGTTTGAATGCTGTGTATTCCAGTCCGAGAGCCTTTACGAAATTCTGAAACAATTTTGAAAAAAATAAACCAATTTTGTAACGATGTATCTACTAACTTTTCTAGGACTATGATAAAAAATTAACAGTCGAATTGCATTTAAGTACCTCAATTGCATCACGTGGTAATGTCCACTTGTGGGATACTTCATGAAAAAATACATAAGGAAAGTGAGGATTGAAGGCCGCAACACGAATAGAAATGTCATCACTAAGGACAGTTTTCGATCTCTGTTTTCTTCGCGTAGTCCGAAGGGTTAGAACAGCAACAAACGCAAACGGTGATTCAGTTTTACTTTGAACAACCTAAAATATTTCGAAGAACCCAATTATGCTTGAGAATTATTGTAAAACGAGACAAGCTACTCTAACTCTATTTTCAGTATTTTCCAATATTTCTTGTTATTACCGTCATCTCATCTTGATCATCTTCCAGATCCAGAAGATCATCTAGAGAACTTCTCCAGTTTCGTGTAAAGTTGATTAATTGAGCCTGTGGCATGGGTGCTTGGTTGTGGTCCACAGATCTTCTGGGTTGTAGTTGTACAGCTAACCATTCAATTTTGTCTTTTTTCTCACAAATCACTACAACAAAAATTTTTTTATTATTTTAATTGTATTTTACTGAATTTACTGAATATAGGAGTGAGTGTGCACATAGAATCAGATAATTACCTCGCAGTTGCAGAGCACAAATAATGTTAATAATGTAGTCCTTGGCTTTGTTATTCTGAATATGAGAACAATTTAATAATTTAACTATCTTGAAAAAGCCTATATTTTTAAACATAAATATTTACTTCCTAAACAAATTTTAATTTTACCATTATCCAATTAACCAACTTGAGCAATTGAAAACTACGACTCTGAGCTTCGGTCAAATTTTTCTTTTGTTGTAGAAAGCTTTCAAGAACTTCTCTCTCCATGTCCGGAATGAATTTAGTAATCTGTCGTAAATCCTTCTTCACATAAGCTTTCATGGTACTGAGTAGTAAGGCCCTTACTGGATTCTCTGTAATTTAATATGACACAAATCCACATCATACATTGAAAATGGAATTTAAGTAGACCTAAAATGGAACGGAAATAAATACCTGCTTTTCGTTGAAATATTTTAGTTTTCTCCTTAATTCCTTTTTCTCTTTCGATATTTTTATTCTTTTGCATAATAAATTTTTGCCATAAAGCAAGGACATTCTCTTCTTCTTCCTCTTCTCCGTTTGGTACATCTTTGTCCACCGGATCTTCTGTATGTGTACTTTCTGGGGTTCCTTCATTGTCTGAAGGGTCACTTTCACTTGAAGTGGACATGTCAGAATTTTGAGAAAAAAATGTAAACACAAAATCCCTTCAACGAATGGCAAATTGAAGAAAAAAATAGACTAACACTGCAAATACTTCAAAATAAATCAATATTGACAATATTCTTATTCTAGCCCTCGTAAACTCAAGAGAATCCGTAGCTGTCAAATGATTATAATATAATATTTGGCAATATTATTGCCAAAAATATTCCAAAAATAATCCAAAAATAAACATCAGAAATAAACAGTATTTTTTTCAACACATGTGGCCGTTGGTCACCCGCCTCCAAGGAAAACTATGCATGTACGAATATGCACCAAAGAGGAATGAACGATTTTTTTAAATTGCATGATAAATAAAATCTTTGTTTATTTAAATCAGAACAGAGTATAAAGAGATAGCAAAATCAAAAATATTAATTAACTTAATAGTAACGTAATGTTATAAAGTACAATCCGAAGGCACTTCAAGGCTATGTATATGATCACGAGAAGTAAATATGCTTCATTCAGTTCATTCGTTGAGTAATATTACACCGTCTTTTTGGACTTTTTAAAATTAAATCTACAAAATAGAAAAAAATACGAGCTGGTCTATTGACACAACACAAAGTCTAAAAAAAGTACATACATAAGTAGTCATGTGTACAAATACATTCCCAAAAAATTGAATTAAAGGGGTAGGTCATTAAAATCACTAATAGTATTATCACTATGAAGATTTGTTCTTGCATGTAATGAGTACTCATTTTTACCAAGAACGTAGTCGTTAAGTAAAAAGTCACTGGGTACTCCATGCTCAGTTAAGATATTTTCGACATTTCTTTGCTCCACAAGAACAGGAAATCTTTTTATCAGTCCCTTCGATATCAAATTTATAGTCATACGTCAGTTCTTCCCCACCAAGAATTTTTCGTACTGAAAATAATTATTGTAAAAATGATTATTAAAATTTGATCGTAAGCGTATCGTTTGCGTGCATGTTCAAGGTAAAATTTTTTCTTACTAGCAAATATTAGAATGCGTTTCTTTCCGAGTATCTCTACAATTTTAGACCGACAATTTGGCTAAAAATTAAAAAACAACAATAGTCACAAAATTCATATATAAATCATATTAATTTAGTCTATACTTGAGGAAACTTACATCGCAACTATGATTAATGAATCGAGCAGCATTTCCCTTCACTGTCGCATCAATTACTACTTTTTCGTCAATTGTGAAGAAATAGCATCCAATGCCTCTCGATTCATAGTATTTTTCACGTCTGTCACTCAGTACTGCACGAATCAACTACAAATTAGCCAAACAAAAAGAATTGTAGCAAGTCAAAGAGATTGACGACATTTTATTGGAATATGGGACGAATTTAAACTCAATCAATTTAAAAACTTACTTCACCAGCATACTCAATTATTATTTCTCCTTCAACGTACTCTCGACGAGTAAATAAACCTCGTCCATGAATCGTTGAATAAAATACTCCCAGGGAATTGGATGCCTTCTCACGTAGATTCCTATACCGCATCGCAATCGGAAGATCCTGTCTTCCCCAGTCACTAGGACTAAAAACAAAAAGATTCTTGGTTTAAATCTACTGACTTAA
>JAQIVZ010001392.1:0-34020 GCA_034700945.1 Arrhopalites spinosus
TGTCATTTAATGTTGTCATGGGCACCCCACGTCAAAAATAACGGCATTTTCTTTACCATTGCCAGCATAGGCATTTCTACAAGCTGAGTAGTAGACTCATCTTGAATATAATCTAGTCTTTTAACAATTTGCTTGCAATTAATTAATAATTAATAATTTAAAAAATTAATTCTAAATTCATTCAAAGTGCCTGAACATGAAAAACAAGGCCATGTACACTCTATGCGGCTTCCCCCTAAATAGCATGGCAAGTAAACTTCTAGCTAGCCTGTTCCCCCTGGTTTGGGGAATGACAATATAGAAGTTTACTTGCCATGCTAAATAGTAAGGGGGGGGGGGGGAGTGCCTTGATTATTATAAATTATAAGTATTACAGTTTACATGGGAACAGAATGAAAAAAATTGGGATTTTAATTTAATATACAATTAAAAATAAAATGAAGACTTGGTTGAATAATTAATTGGCTTGAGAGCATGGCAAGTAAACTTTTAGCTAGTGGGTTCCCCCTGCCTGGTTTGGGGAATGACAATATAGAAGTTTACTTGCCACGCTTGAGAGTAGTAAAAATTAATGGAGGAGGAGGGGGAGGATGTGGTTGTTGAAGGTAGGCATCCTCCTCGTAAATATTTAATTGACTTCCATTACAAATAGGTCTTAAATTTATTTCTCCTGGTCGAAATTGAAGCATCACAGTGAAGAAGATGAGGACATTAATCAAGATCTAGAATTTTTAATTAACAATTAAATAATTTAAATTATAATTTTTATTTTAAATATTAATTTAGAATCTTACTCCAACAAGTAATTCTTTATTGACTCCAAAATATCCACCAGCTGAAATTTGTAGTGGATTATTCCTTGCAAAACTGACGTTGAGACTGTGCATCTTTAATTACAATTAAAAATAATTATTTAAATTGACATTTTAATTAATTCTGATTTTATTTACAAAATTCTTTTCTCTTATTGTCTCAGCACTCATGAATGAATGTTTTCGAAATATTTGCCAGCCTCTCATTGCCTAAAAAATAATTAATTGTAATAAAATTAGATGAACAGCTAAATAATTGTTTTAATTGTAATTAAAAATTAATTATAATTTCTCCACCTCTTCATAAGTCTTTGCAGCATCAATGGTGGTATTAAAAAGAAGAAATAAACCTTGGACAAATAAAATCACCACCACAATTGTGTTCTGAAATGTCAAGTCAGAATCGGAAACCCGCGGATTTTTGAATGTCACGCGATCTCGCCAATTTGTTGTCCAATTGGCGTATTCTTGACAATTAAATGGTTTGACATTCTCCCAATACTCGTGACACTCCGTGATAGTCGTCAAGAGTGAGAAGGCGTAGACAATCAGCACTAAATGAAGAACCTACAAATAAAATCACGTGACCCGTCATTTTTTTTATTTTGCGCACGTGATGTTTTTAGTTTTTTAGTTTTACTTTGACAAGATAAAAAAATTGAAGAACGACGCCAAAATTCTCTTCTGTCATTTTGAACAATTGAACCAAAATGAGATGATCTTTTAATAATACTTTTGGCTCCATTCGATGCTTTGTTTGATCTCTTCGACTTGCTCTTTCTACAAGCGGCAAAATTCAAATATAAATTAAATTACCCCAATTTTGAATATGGCAGCGCCACTTTTACCTTTACGCAAATTATTGTGAAATCGTTCATTCCAAATCCAAGCCGCATTCCTGAGCACCCGACAAAAGAACCCAAACTGAATTATAAAACTTCGAGAGCCATACATGGCATAGAGCTGACCTTTGACCCAATAAAAATTTGACCTTACTTGAACCAAAAAAATAAAATAAATTTATTGGGTTACCATAATAAGAAATCCAACACCCTTAGCCCCCTGAAACCCTTTACTCTCCTTAAAAACGGGAGGAATTTGACCTTCCCTTGACCCCCCTTTCAAATACTTGGCATAATCCCCTTCCAACAAAGGAGGTTGACCTCCCTTGTAAAGGTCAAGGTAGAACCATCGAATAAGACAATTGATACTCATGGCAGCTGTGTCATGGAGGACGTGGAGAATATTGAGACCATACAAGACAGAGAAAGTTATGCAAATAACCAAAAATTCTAAATTGCCGCGTATTCCATGACAAAAGACGCCATAGGTCACGTCCATATCCATCACTTGGACAGCTCGATGCCAATAATTGTAATAATATTCCAATTCTTTCCCATAAAATATTTCATAGACACTCCCCACAGCCAAGAGGCCAAGCCATGTCCAAGTCATCAAAAGGGGTACCATAGTCTGTTGGAGGGCATGGTCCTCCCACGTTTGGTCACATTTGTTCACTTCCGTTGACCTCGGAGGAACGTCTAAATAGGTTGCAATTATTCCGATAGTAAACATGGTATAAATGAACACGGATATTGAGGAGGTCAACAAAAAAAGGAAGCGCGTGATGGAACATTTCTAGCTCAAAATTCAAATTTTACCGCCCTTTTTTCCTACAAATTTAATTTTACATTCGCTTTATGTACCTTATACTTGAACCCTATAGTCCCGTCTACTTTCAAAGTTGTGTCAAATGGAAAACGACCAAGAAGTTGGAGAAAGATTAGAACGGGATGGAATGACTTGTGGAGTTGGCGGGAACGATTTCGGACTCTTAATATTTGAATTGGACGTTGAGCACTTGATGCTGGTTCATTGGCGGGTTTTGGTACGGCTTCTTGTGTCTCCCGCGTCTCTTCTGTTTGACGTTCTTCGATTGTGTGCTCGTCTATTCCTGTCACTGGCGGGACGTACGGCTTTGGGTCGGGCTGAATGGACGCCATTTTGGAAAATCGATCTATAAGCTTGCCACGCGACGAGGCTGTGGCTACAGGCGCTGCAAGGCCATGTACACTCTATGCGCCAAAGAAGAAAAGGCTTTTGGCAGAACAGGGCATAGAGTGTACATGGCCTTGAGGCGCTGCAGGTCTCGTCGCGTCAGTGACGACCTCTCTCTCTTGAGTCAAGTAACAGACCCGGGTTTCTATACCGACCCTTAAGTTAAAAAATTCTCATCTCTGGCCATAGTACCAATGAAAGTGTGCTAAAATAAATTTTTACTGATATTAAAATAATTGAAATTATAAACCCATGAGATTGGAATTCATTATTTACAATTTTTTCAAAATTCTAACCAAGTAAAAAGAATAATATTTGCATTTTAAATTAATTCAAATGTTTACACAGTTTGTACTTGTATGGAACATTTTTGAAGAATAATTTGGGGAATGGATTCTTTGTACAATAATTTAAAATTGATTTAATAATTTAAATATTTTTTGATTGGAGACTAAATTATCATATTCAGACTTCTCTTGGTTCTACTAGAATGCTGGTTGTTAAATCGACATCTTTTTTATCTTCAGTTGTGGCCTCTTTCTTTACATGACTTTCCTGGGATTTGCCATCCTTGACTCGTTTTTTATTACGAAAAATGGCACTGGTTCCAGTAAACCAAGATTTCTTCCTCATGACTGCCACTGGCTTCACAATATTTCGAGCCAATGTCCTAATTTTGGACTTTGACTTGGTCGGCTCTCTCACAATCTTTGAACTCACATCAAAGTCAATCTCAGAGCCATCAGTGGCATCCGAACCATCACTGTGAACTCCATCTGCATCAATTTCTGGAGTAATAAAATTATCACTGATTCCATAACACCACACATTTGAAGGTACTTCAAGCTCAGGATATTTAGCCACTAAAATTAAAAGTAAAAACACAATTTCGATTAAAAAATTCGTACAAATTGTCAATTAAATTAATTAAACGTTTACATTGTTGAATAGAAAAACTCCAAGTGACTTGGTCTCCAGGATGAGATTGTGAGTCACAGAATTCCAAATCTTTTCCAAATTTATAGAGATAGGAGTCAAATGTGGCAGGATTAACAACAAAGTATCCAACTTGAGCAAAACTTAAGAAACAATTATAAAATTGAAATTGGAGTTATTTAATAAAATATGCATACATATTAATTTAAATTTAAAATAATATTTAAAATTCTAACCATTTGACAAGCTTCAATTGAAGATCAGTGAGGAACCTACGTAGAATTAATCATAATTTCAATTTATCAAATGAAAGATTTGTGTGATAAAATTTTAATTAAAATTTGCAAAAATAAAACGAACCATCGTTTGTAAAAGCCTGTAAAATAGTCATTTTTATCTTCCCAATGTCGAGAGCTGGTGCCACGCTACAAAAGTTAGTTTATCATTTTTGTTAATTATTTGAATTATTATAAACTAATAAATTTGATCTCTTTACTTTTTCGTAAGAGCCATAAGTTCGAGATTCAAAATACTTATCAGTAGTGCTTGGATCCAGCTGAGCCCATGGTCTGGAGGGAATCTCATTTGATGCTGTAAATAATAACAATCAACTAATTATGAGACAAAATAACAATCAATCAAAATTAAAATATAGAAAAATTACCAACGCTAATTTCAAATAGAAACTTCCACCGATTTCGCTCATTTAACTAAAATTTATTATTTAAATAATGTACAACTGCTGAAATCATTTCAATGGCCATGATAAAAAAGTATAGGCATTACCGTATCAAAATGTAGCTCCAGCATTCGTGTTGGATAACCTATTAATTAAAATCCCGTAATTGATATTAAAAAATTTAAATCAGATTGAATCATTTGAATTTTGAAGACAAAATTGGAATTACCATTTTTCCTTGCCACTGTCGTTGCAAATTCAGTGTCATCATCAGACAACTCCAAATAAAATTTTCTGATTTTTGGCCACACATTCCTGTTACAAAATTTTATTATGGCGATAATAAAAAATAAGTGTGAAAAATAATTGTATGAAAACCAAAAAATTGAATACCCAATAAATTCCATCATTTTCTGCTCCACAATTTGACGATCAATCTCTTGTTGCTCTACCTCACTTTTTTCTTCCTATAAATTACAATTTTCATTCAACTTTTTTAAAATTTGAATCAAAATAAATACAAGACATTTTGGTAGTGGTTCACATACATTTTCTGTATAATTTTCAAAAGGATTTGGAGAAATCATTCCTTTTTCCTCTTCGCATGGAGGTGTCGACGTCTCCGTAAGAGCACTATTGACGAACCACGTGTTGGCAGGAAATTCCGAATTGTCCAGTTGTCGAATGGACACGGTCCAAGTAATGTGATTTCCTTTCTCTTCAAATTGGAATTCTTTCCCTTTGAAAAATTCCTCTCCACTTTCTTCTTGTCTACTAAATGAGTCAGAATTTTGATAAGCTTCAACAAGACTATTTTTGACTTCTTTAAGAAAACTTTTTTGAACGCTTGTGACGACTCCATCTTCCGTGTTGGATTTAAATTTGCTACTACTGGCTTGCTGTAAAAATTAACTATTATCTTAATTTAATTAAGTTAAGTATGTTAATTTCAAGCGTTTTGCTATTTACCGTATCAAAACTTCGAGTGTACAAGAATTTTTCTTCGATGGAAGGAATGTCGTCGAATTTGGCACTTTTGGCCCATATTTGACGAATGTCAGCTTCATGAATGTCATCTAATCCAGCGTCTATGAGAAATAAAATTATTATTTTATTTTTTTAATTATTTTTAGCAATAAAATTACCGATTCGTTTTTCTAAAACAAATTGCCACCTGTGTCCCAGTTCATTGTCAAAACCTAATCTACAAAATTTAGAATATTTTTAGTACCTCAATAATTTAAAAGTTAAAATATTAGAAGCATCATTTTTACCGGAATATTCTGGCAATTTGACCATTCTTTTGAACCGTCTCGGCATTGCCTATGACAATTGGGTCTTCGTCTTCCTATTTAATTTTGATTGATAATTATTAGCTTAATATTAAAAACAGTTTAACAATATTAAGAATAGTAATTTAAATGTACTTGAAAGAATCCTTCAATTTTTGGCCATGCTTTGATGATAAATAATTGTTTTTTGGTCATTTCTATTGGTTGAACATTTGGAATTGTCAATGTAGGTGGGGGAGCCTTATGAATATGATAATTGTCCCAATCTGGAGCACTGTACCCCATTCCAGTCAGGTTCTCCAGAATTTCCTAAAATCAATTAACAATTTTACAAATAATTCCCAGCTTGACTTGTTTTTTAATTATTACATTTTCCCGTGGATTTGACATTTTATCTATACGAAATTTTGTCTGATTTGGAAAAAAATGCAAAATTTTTTAATTTGATGATCACGTTCTCTTCTCTCTCTCTCTCGTAAAGTCGATAATTGGGGTCAAATTTGTATTTTTTTTCAAATGAGTCCAAATGTCGCTGTATCTCACTGCTTCTAAGGAACCAATGCCATGCACATCCCCCTTCTTTGCTTCTCTCCTGTTGCCCGGTTGCGTATTTCCATTTCCTACTCCTATACAATGCATTGGATATTTTTTCATGGTTTTAGCACTCAGAAGGAATTTTGTAAGGGGTAAAAAAGTATTTTAAAAACTTTTTTCGCCTATGCATTTTTTCATTTGACCCTTCGTTTAGGGACTATGACGACCAAAATAATTTCCTCTGACGGATGACCCAAAATGCATGACTAAATTACTTGACCCCATGAATTTTATGACTAAATGGTTAGTTAAGTATTCAGCAATAACTTTTAAAATTTCTAATATTTTAACTTTACTTTATCACTGATCAGAAGAGACATAACTACGCTGAAAACAACGTTAATTAAAATACTCATCAGACTTGTGTTGTTAGACAAGGAGTGCGAACACGACGTCTGCCTTGTTGAGGAAAAAATAAATTGGGATTATTTGAAGAATTTTCATTAATTTGACTATTTTGACTAAACACCAAAGAATTTGTTTCTCTTGTGGGGAGTCGAGGGAGTTGACTCAGCATTAAATTATTTAAAGTGCTGTCAAATCTCGTTCTATTTGGTGACCTCTCATCACTATTGATTCCTGTATCTATTAATGTTCGAGGTCGATTATTTTGTTGATCATTAAAAATTGAGTCAGGTTGTTGTTGTTGATTATTTGTTGGTTCAACCCCAAGTCTTTGATAAGCCTGACCCCCAGTCGTCACTGAATCAATTCCTCCCGCACTCGTTCTCAACGACAATGGAGAATGAATGGGCTGCCCTGTGTTCCTACTTTTTGGTGGTTGATAGTCTGAACTTTCGAAAATTCGAACAACTAAAAAGTCAAATCAAAAATAATTACTACAAATATTAATGACAATAAAAATTAAATATAACAAGGGTCACTGACCGACGTCAATCCCTCCTTGGTTCATCATGGCCCGAATCCCTTGTTCAGTAGTTTTGAGACATTGGCCAGTCTGAATAATCTCATTCCCAGTTTTTCTAAAAGAATGGACTGGACCCATGAATCTCGATTCACATCGCTGTACAATAACGTCAAATAATTAACAAATTTTTAAACTAAATAGTACAATTTTTTGAAATTTTTTTGACACTGACCTTACTCTGATTCCAAACTAGAGCGTCATACATGTATCCTTCTAGAACACTTTCCGGACCAAAGCCAATGACATAAATCCACCAATACAGATTAGAACTTTCAAGATAACAGAAAAAATCTGTACCAAAACAATGTAACCAAGTTGGCTCCCATGTTTGTCCAGTCCAATCTAAAAAATAAAAAATAATTAATCGAAGAAACTTGTACAGATTTTTGTCAGAATGAATTTCTAAAAATTATCTAGAAATTTACCATGAGAAAAATCATCCTCTTTAATATCAAAACCAGTGGAACATTCTGTGGCCTTTTGCTTGGGAATATTTTCAAATTCACTTAAATGACATAAATACGAGTCAAAAGGAATTTTTCTTTTACAGTCTCGACAAGTTACAGGCCTTCAAAAAGAAAATAGCTCATTACATAATTACAATTATTTTACAATCTTTAAGTGGTGTAGAAACTGTACCTAAATTCACATTCTTGATGTAAATGCCTAACCATGTGATGTCCAGAAAAAATAAAATTACAACCTAAAGCTTGATACCGACAAATAAATGTACATTTATCCACAATTGACTCAGCAAGATGATTTCGAGCTTCCGGTAAAAATGGTCCTCGACAACAAGGACAATTTAAACATTGATTTCGACACTCCACACAAATATTATGTCCAGATATACACATGAACACTGGGGGTAAGATTATTTCGTAGCAAACTAGAAATCACAACCAAATATAATCAGTGATTATTAATCACTGCTTCAATTAATCTATTTTTTCTTGTTCCTTACCCGGGCATTCTAACAGTTTGCCAAGCTCTTGATTAGTAATCACTGAAGTTAGTCGTCCATCAACATTTTGTAGTTGCGCCTCATCAGTCTCACCCAAAATAAAGCTAAAATTAATAAAGTTAATAATATTTTCATGAGTGTTTTGCTTACGTTCTCTCATTTCCCTCACAATCGCCACTGCCGGTCATCATTTTTTTGAAAAAATAAATATTTAAAAATACACTTGCGACTTTTATTTTTGGCACATGAAATGGTGACAAATGAGGGAGTCTCTTTTTTAGATTTAAAGTGTAATTATGAATTCAGAGATGTGAATTCCAAAATTAGTTGAAATAATGTTAGCACTGATCTAGGACCATAGAGCATATAGAAGGGGAAAGTCATAGAGCATCTATTAATCCAGAGCTCTGCGCAGCTGTGCGTGGCCGCGCCGAACAATTCTTTGGCACTGAATTTCAAAACTTGTATACCAAAAAATTTTCCAAGACAATTCAAATTAATTTATTTCAAAAAACTGCAAAACTACACTTTGAATCTAGCGCCCAAAAAATTAATATGAATTATTTTTCCTCTCCGTAACAAAATTGTTAGTTCGCTCCACCTTCATAATAGTATGACCAATGGGTTGTGACATGACTTCGTTAGTTCCCGTGTTAAAAAAGAGTTCACTCCCTGATTCCGACATGACCTTGACCTCATTACTGTGAATAGAATTCCTTTCCTTATCCTTAGTCTTCCGTCTTTGAATGACAGGAATGAGACCAAATTTTGTGTCAGAGGGTTCAAGTAACCAAATTCCAAATCTCCCGGCAAAATCACTTTCCTCCCTCTTCACAATTTTCACGTGATGCTCCACTAATTTTAACACGTGACAGGCCATCGTGTACAACACCAGCTCGGCTGCCAAGACACACAAGGCAATGGTCACTAAATTTGTCTGAAGGTCGTGCATCTGACCCCGCATCGTTGTAATGCAATTCTACAACCGCAATCAAATTAATTTAAAAAAAATTTAAATTGAAAATTCCCGCTAAAATTAAATTACATGATCCCACGTGATATCCATTAAAATCCTCGTCAGTGGTATGTCAATAGTTCCGTTCAGCATTTTGGTGTCCAAGTAAATTTTACATTTGGCCATCTTTGACGTCTCACAACAGCTCATGGGGACACATTTACAGCGGGAATAGAGCCAATCTTTGAATCCGTTTACTCCACAGCATTGTAACTAAAAGAAAATGGCGCGTAAAATTTAAATTTTTATTTATTTTTTGACAAGTTTCCTACCTGCTCCTGTAAATTCCCCCAAACTAATCCCGACTCTTTCCACATGCCCTTCTTGACCTCTAGTTTGCTCAAATGGAGGGCCTCCACTTTGAAAAAAGTGAGGTAATTTTCCAGCAACGAATCAGAATTGAGGAAGGCGGAGCGAAGGATGGCGAATATTTTTAAATAAATTGAGACGTCTAGTAATGTCCTGTACTAGAATAATTTTTATTTATTTATTTAGAATTTATTAAATTATTTTGTAATTTACTTACAGAATTAAAAAAAAGCGGGAAATGAAAAAAAGATGAAATAATTCCAATTATTGCCGTTACTGTCACTAATCCACATGACACGGCTATACTGAGAAGCCCAATTCGGTCAAACCCCACTTGTTTACGGATAAATACAAATTTTTGTGGGGGATTTTGTTCTCTTATAATTACATAAATTATTATACTAATGCCCCATATCTAGAAAAATAAATTTTAATTTTAGCGCCATTTTTTAGTTTATTAATGATCTTTTTTATTATCTTTATCTTACTATTAAAAGACTATTAATGAATGCAAAAACACGAAGAGTTTTGTTCAAAATTACTTCCCGAATACGGACCCTCATTTTTCTTTCTTTGGCTCCAACTTGAGGAAATTCAAAATTTTGAACTTGGCGCTTCCGCGGAAGCGGAATTCCGCCATTTCGAATGTCTTTGAACAGAATATATTTTAAAACAATTCAGTTACCAAGGAAACTAGGATGAGCTTTGAATCAAACTTTAAAAACAATTTGGCGGAAATTTTGAAAACAGTCTAGCACTTTGATGATCTTCAGTGACCTCTTGCAAGTCGTGTCAAGTGAGTGACCTTCTTGTGACATAAATAAAAAGACCAAAATGGACAAGATTTCGTTAAATAATTTGGGGACGTATAAAGAAATTGAATATTTAAAAAGGACCCTTGGCCCAGTCCTTGTGTCAGCCCTAGCGGAAGTTTGTGTGAAGCGACCCACTGACCCTATAGAATATTTGGGTCATTGGCTCCTTCGCTGGCGGTACAATGAAGAATTGAAACGACGGGACATTGAGAATGCCATGGAGGTCATTAGACAGAGACAAACGGTCAAATGTGAACGAGAAGTTCAAATGGCCGAATGTAAACTCCCGTTAGATCCTTACGGTCAAGGGGTCATTCCCGAATTTCCGTACTTTCCACCAGGGTAAAGGTCACTTTTGTATTTTTTCCAGAATTTCTTATCACTCATGAAATTTCTATTGACAGATATGGCGGGCCAATTAATCCAGATGACCTGAGGGTGAAAGAGGAAGAGGAGGAGGGAGAAATTGAGTACGAAATGCCCGGGGAAGATTACCCGCCTCCCAGTTATGAAATGGCGGGAGAGGATGGCTACCCGTATCCATATGGAAATCAAATGGCGTACAATAATTATGATCAAGGTCAATTTAAATTTATTCAATTTAATTTCAAATTTAATTTTCCATTTTAATTTTAGGTGCTAATCAGTATGATCCCAATTGGGCTATGCAAGGTCAAGATTATCAGCCAGGTCAATATGACCAACAACAGGGTCAGTTTGATTCTATGAGTCCACAACATGAACATCAACAAAATCAACAAGGTCACGACCAAAGTCATAGACAAAGTCAGCAAAGTCACCAAGGTCAAAATGAACATCATGAGCATCAACAAGGTCAGCAAGGTCAACAAGACCAAACTCATCATGGCCCCACAGTTCAACCTGGTCCTGTTCCCCACCAAGTTCATGAAGTTCCACCCCATCAACACAATTAAAAAAATGACAATTACATAAAGTAACATTAAATTTAATTAACTTGTATCAAAATGTGAATATAATTAAATGTACCAAGTCATTTTAAAAAAATTAATTTTTCCTCTATTTACTATTCTTTACCTTACTTTTTATAATTGACCCTTAGGCCTTGACCTCTCATAACTCTACGTCTATTTATTAGTTTATTAAGGTCAATTGGGAGGTTCCTGTAATTTTATTTTTTCTTAATTTAAGAGTCTTAAAACTGATTTCTTCAAATAATATTGTGGTACTATAAAGGCCAACAATTGACCTACACTAATAAATGATAAATTTGTCATATTATGATTTTTAAAATAAATATTTCAAACAACTAAATTAAGGAAGAGATTCCAATAACTTTTATTTAAGTCATTTAAACATTTAATCACAAACTTTACATTTCATAAAAATAATTGTAAGAGTAATCAAGTTTAAAAATTGAGTATATTATACAATTCAACTAATTAAAAATAATATTGGCGGCAACTTGAAATTCAAAACTTTCTCATAAATTCCTCCGAAGTCCCATAAAGCAAAGGGATTGCATTCATGGCATACAAAAAGTCCATGTGATTAAATTTATCATGGGGAGCTCTGTACTTTCTCACCAAATTGGGCAATTTTTCCGCCAAGTGGTAGACATCCTTGAAAACAAAATTAATTTCAATTAAAATATTTAAATAACTTTCACCACTCAAAATAAAAAATCTCCAGCAATGGAAATTGGCTTACCCCTTTAGCCCCCATCCAATCATTCTGACCCCAATAGAAAGCTACTGGAGCTGTGACCTTCTTGAGGTCATACTCAGGAGGAGTTTCTTGTTTATAAACAATTAAATTCCCTTCCTTTCCAAAATTAAATTGTCTAAATTTCCCCGAATTGTAGCCCTGAGCATAATGAACAAGATTTCGAACGGAGCTGCCAGCGGGTGTGTGTCCCAAAATGAGAGGGAACATGTCCTACAATTTCAACCACTTAATTTAATTAAAATTAATTAAAATTAGAATTTAATTAAATATTTAAAATTAAACTTACCATGTCCAGCTGTTCAGAGTCAAGTCCCACACCAAGGAAAAGAACGGAGGAGCAAAGTTCTTGAATTTGATTTTGTTGATGACACACAGTCGTCCCCAAAAAATCCATCATCCAATTATTTGGCGCCAAATCAGTCACTCCCAAATGCTCCGCAATCCAGTCGATCGAATTTGCATATGGCGCGATCAATTTAATTGGGCTGATCATGTGATCCATGAAAGCGACAGGAGCGAGGGCGCTCATTAATCGAATTTTTGAATTGTACTCTGGATGCTCTGACATGGCGACAAAGAACCTGGACCAATTAAAAAGATTCAAAGTCAATTTCCCGCCAAAAATATCAAAACTCAAATATGAAAGGTCAATGACTTACATGGTCGTCCCCATAGAATGACCCACCCACTGTAAATCTTTTTGTCCAGTGATCTTGAGGGCGTAGTCAATGTAAGCGATGACGTCATACTTTCCCATCTCGTGCCAACTACAAAAATGAAAATAAGGGTCAAATTGACAAAAGGTCACAAACTGGAGTTATCTGGAAATTTAAATGGAGGTCAGGTTACCTAAAAGCCCAAAACTCCTGGGACTTGACATCAAGAAATTCATGTTCCTTGGAATAAGTATTACCACGAGCATTCCCCATAAAAACATCGTAGTGCTGATCAGCGAGACGGTAGGCTAAATAATTAATAATTAAAAGACCAATTAAAATCATAATTAAAGGAATAAATTGTCATTTGATGGCCTTACCTAATTCTCGTTCAGTTCCAAGAAGAAGCCAATCAGCAGAGGAGCAGATGAGACCATGTTGCAACCAGAGCATTTTTTAAGAAATCAGGGCTAGGTACAATATTTTGGGAAAAGGGCACTTTCTTAGACTTCGCTACGTACAAAAATTCAAAAAGGGCATTTTTGAATCTGTTGGTGACACTACTGATGATGATTTAGGTTCCTTTTACGATTCCAACGACACTGGGAAAGACAATGGTTTGATATCAAATAGCTTATTGAAAGAACCAGTGCACTTACCAGATCATTGTAGATTTCATCTTTGAAATTGACACCCAAAAATCTTATTTGCTTTCCAGCCTTAGCGCATCGAATAAATGTACCATTTGACAGTTCTATATGATCTACTACAGTAAAAAATCTATGTCTAAAAATCTTAAACAGCAAAGATGTTTCTATAGTAACCGAGTGTATCTTAAATAATTATTATTTTGAAACAACCTAAAATTATAACCGTGACTTGGTGAAGATCCTGTCCAGAGAACATGTGTAAAACATTATCATACTTTATTTATCGCCTGAAGAAGACTTCTAAGTCGAAACGCCGCAACTTAATTTTAATAAAAAAATATTTTCATTTTTTGATTTAAATTGGTGAATTCATACCCTTTTTGTGCATATACAGTATACTACAACGTTTTTTTCACAAAATATTTTCATTGTCATAAATACAAATATAAATTTATGTATTATTTGATTGTTGGGATGTCCGTTGAGTTATTTGAGAGCTTGCATGTACCACAGAGCAAGTAGAATGTAGAGGCGAAATGAAGCCTTTTCCCGGAAATTTCCCATGCCGAAAACCATATACACTCTATGCGCCAAAGAAGAAAAGGCTTTTGGCAGAACAGGGCATAGAGTGTACATGGCCTTGCCCATGCCAAGACCCCCTTGTTTGCAATGTACTGATTTCTGGTAATTCCCATATCAACCCTTAATTGCATATCTATAATGCAAACATACTTACATTTAAATTAATTACAGCTATTTATGATTAAATCCCAAAGGAATTTTATGATTAAATTACTTGATCCAGGGGCTTTTACGTTTAAATTACTTGACCCCATGCATTTTATGCTAAAATTACTTGACCCAAAGGATTTCATGATTAAATTACATGACCCCATGCATTTTATGTTTAAATTACTGGACCCAAAGGATTTCATGATTAAATTACTTGACTCATGGGTTTTTATGCTTAAATTACTTGCCCCAATATAGTTTACGTTTAAATTACTTGACCCAGGGGTTTTTATGATGAAATTATTTGAATTTATTATTTATTGTATGCTTGTTCTGTGTAATGGACCAAAGAGATTTATTGTATGCTTGTTTTGTGTAATGGACCAAAGGGATTTATTGTATGCTTGTTCTTTACAATAATTAAATGCTAATGAACGAAACTTGAATACAATTTTAACTTGAACAAAAATACTATTTAATGAAACAAATGAAATACAACAAAAAGAATAATCTATGAAACATCGCCAACAATCTTTGAAATAAACCCTTCTTTTCCCTTCAACGCCTTTCTCGTAAATGACTGTAATTAATTTAAATGTAAGTATCTTTGCATTATAGATATGCAATTAAGGGTTGATATGGGAATTACCAGAAATCGGTACATAGCAAACAAGGGGGTCCTGGCATGGGAAATTTCCGGGAAAAGGCTTTATTTCGCCTCTACATTCTACTTGCTCTGTGACATGTAAAGTGCAGGTTTTGTCTTACATATTATGGCATTGTGCATAATCTATAAAAATTACTAGTCGGGTAAGAATTCACAACTGTATGAAAATAATATTGACAAAATTTTAAATATTGATGTATCTTTGATGATTTTGTTATTAAAACAATTTAATCACGATTAATATACCGGCTTACTTCAAAGACACAGTTTGTGGGAGCTACATTAAACAAGATAAAGATATGCACATAGACAATTTATCATGGGGTTAAAATGTGTGAGACGATGTGTAGAAGGCATGAATAAAAAAGAAGATGGGGAATCTGATGAAGATGAAGAAAATTTGGATGAAGAAGGCTACCAACGTCGCAAGTCTATACAAATTATCAATGAAAAACGGAATTGAAATTAAAAATTAACAAAATATTTTTTGATGATTGTAGAAGCCAGTAGAAAAAATTATTCTTTACAAGAATGGTCCCTCGTAAGTCTCCCAGTGTCACTTTTGATTGGATGTACAGCCGTTTTTCCAATTGTTTACTGGTACGATCCCCATTGTCTCCAATACATTTACTCCATCTTACCTCCATCCCATCAAACCGCGGGAAGTTTGACTTGCCTCATTTTGTACGAAAGCTGGAATCTTTTTCATTCACTGATTCTCAATTTTTATGGGATCGTTGTGATGATGGCTTTCATTGAAGGATGCACCCATGATTTGAATGGCCGCATGCAGCTCCTCATGTAAGCCGTCAATTAGATTTTAAATATTCAAAAATAAATTTGGCGGGTGTAACAGGTCAACAGAATGTGGCTTGGACGTGATTGGAGGATTGTGTGAATATGCCAAGAGGATTGGGTTGGAGTTGAAATTATTTAATTTGGTCTACTCGTTCCCCATCTTTATTTACAAGCAATATCTCATCAGTTCCTGCACCACACTTTTATTTTTTGGGATTCGAATTTCTCACCATCCCCTCCTGTCTGGAGTTTTCATGTTTGTGGGCATGTACAATGGCTTCTTTTTTGTTCTTTTATACGACAAGGCATTTTCTCTCCCTGAAAGGATGAATTAATTCAAGTCCACGATTTTGGTGGCAAGTCAGGGCCTGCCCTTGATTGAGCGGGAGTGGGTCAGGAGACGAATTTGGTCGGTGAAGAATGTGGGAATTAAAATTGAGGATTTTCATGCTTTTGAACGAATCTCAACGCCCACTTTTGTCGACTTTGTCACTAATCAAGTTGTCAGTCTGCTTCTCACTTTCCGCTAACTTGAAATGCAACAAGTACTAAAATGAAGAATGTTAAAATGAAACAGTTTGAAATAGCCACAACATTTTATTATTTAACCTGAAATTTTCATCTAATTAAAATAATTCTCATCATTTATTTATAATAAAAACTTGGATAGTAGAAATGTAACTGATTGTTGAATTTTATTTGTCCATCATTTTTCAGTCGTTTGTTTTCAATCCGGCAAAAATTTCTCTTTAATTCGAATGAAGTACGCCTCCAAATTTTGCAATTCACCTAAATAAACATTTTAATTATTAAAATTACAAAATTGGTGACTGTTTTTAATTGTGATGATAAACCAAAAACAAGAGCAAATTGTAGTGAAGATTTAATTTAATTTGATTAACTGTGTTTGTCAACAATCTCTTGATTCTGATTGGTCCGATTTTTTTGTTATATCAAATTTTGACAGTTAAAGTCAAATTATCCTTTAGTTGACGTATATTAATTAATATCTCAATTAACTCTAAATTCGTTTAAATGACGGAGAAATTAAAATTCATCAACAGATTGGAATCATCATGTTAATAAATAAAATATTAAAATAAGATTATTTATTATTTAATTCTAATTAAAATATCCAAGCTTCTTCAAACAATAAATGGCCTTTATAATCACGGCCAACTTTTAAATTATCGGGTTCGAGGCCCACAGGTAAATCAACAGTTTCAAGCATCCTTCGAGCATTTATATTCTCCCTCTTTGGCCGTCTCCCTTCCACCTGCAATTAACATTGATTAATAATTAGTATCATCAAATAATCCAATTTAATTAATTAATTTTAAAATAAACTTGCAATTAATTTTCTTCTTGTTTTATCCCAAAAAAAGTAAATATCTCCATCTAGAAAACCATTCATATTGACTACAAATTGATGACGTTGCCTTTGTTCCGTTAAATTTAATTGTGAAGTTTTATCATTGTCATTAAACCTGTCACAAAATTAAATGTAAAAAATATAATAATAATTTATTATTAATAAAAACATAATATTTAAAATTAAAGTGAATGTCTCACGTAATCAATTCTTTGGGTCGACAAAAAGAGTTGATATTTGGTATAATATCAGTAGGGGATGGATTACACATGATTCCATTACTAGAAAAAATCATTATTTTCATTGGAATTAATTTCTCTAATGACCTTTCAATCATTTCTGAAGAGTCATTCAAAATTGACTTTAATTTTGGAATTTTAATTTCTCTTCTCGACTGATGCATCTGAGCCAATTTAAAACTTGTCCTGTCTCTTAAAGATGATAAACTTTTAAAATTGTTGTGCTTATTATTAATTAATTGATTTCCATTCTGAATCATGTTTCTTGCTGATAATTTATTAGTCTCTACTCTGCCAGTCATCATCATCAAATCTCTGACACTTTCTCGATGCATCGTCTTCTTCATCAAATTAGTTTTGGACACTTTGACATTTTGGATGTCACCAGAACCAGAAGTGATTTTTGGTTCTTGTTCTTTCTGTGTCAATTGTGATGGTCCAGTTGAAAAAGTCACAGAATTGGATTTTGATTTAGTTTGGTCAGTCACATGATTTGGTGTGCAGATCGAGATGACATCAATTTTCTTTGTTAGATTGCTAATGTCTGTACAATAATCATGATTATGTAATTCCTTATTAACATCCCTAATGGTTCCTTTTGTTATTGAAGGGAGGGGAAGACTTGAAGATGAATGATGATTATCTTTAATTGAATTAGAAAAACGAACGAAATGATTTGTAGTTTTTGATGGATATCCCAAAGCAAGTCGACGAGGTTCATAACGATTTTGATAGGATGATGATGACTCTGTTTCACAAGGGATGATGGGAATTTCTAGTGATCTTTGACCTCTGTGATGAACCACTGCCTTTTGTCTTTTTGACTCTGGATCATTTTGACTGTGGCCAAATTTTGGATTAAATTCGTGTGGATTCTTAAAAGAGGCGTGAGTTTCACTCATGTGCAAGGGAAAATAAGATTTTGAAATCATTTCTGACTTCATTTTAAATTAAATATTAATTTTAGAAATTTATACAGCTCTTCAATTTTGTTCTTAAATTAATAGTTTAATTAAAAATGTAGAACTACATTAACTTTAATTAATTACAATTATACTATTTTATGCCTAACTAAGCTTACATTGCTAATAAAGAGGTACAAAGACGAAAGAGCATAAATTCCTGACTCTTCTGATTATCTGAATTTCGGTTTATTTCTATACCAACGATAATTTTTCGGGATCAAGGCCAATGCAATGGGGTCTTCCCTTATTCAGTTTGATCCTTTGCTACGCCCTTTGCGCTTAAATCTTGTCCTCCAAAAATTGTTTCCAACCTTCACAAAAAATGACAAACCCTTGAGTACTCAGTTGGTGGAAACTTTATTTTTTTGTTGACCCCCTCAAGTGATGACAGAAAATAATTTCCAAGTAATTTAAAAATCCTCAGAAACTTTTCCCCTCCAAAAAAACCCAGAGAAAGTCCCAAGCCCATGAAAAGGGCGTAGAAGGCAGAAATGAGGGGGGAATTTTGAAATGTCCTCAACGTCTCCAAATTCTCCATAATTTTCTCATCTTCATGAATCCTCTCCCACAACAATTCTGGGGCCTTGAAAATCCCTCCCATAAATGACCTAATTTGAAATCTGCTCAGCATTTGAATCCAAAAATTATCAATTCCAGATGAACCAAATGCTCTCATATGCTCTGCTAAAATGTCCACATTTGGTAAGCTCAAACCATGAACGATGGGGAGGAGTCAAATATTTTCTTGTAGAATTTGATAATTTTCGTGCTTTTTTATTCTAAGCACCATTTTGTAAAAATATTTATCACTTTGGCGAAAAACCGTTGCTCTTTTTTCATCTTCTCTATTGGCTGTCTCATTTAACATGGCCCAATTGGGCAAGATGAAATATATCAAATCTTTTCTTTCAGCATCTTTCAAATCCTCCAGAACCCGGTGAATTAAATTGTCTTGTTCACGAGAGCAGTCGAATTTGTAGCCTTGCTCAACGAGGTCATTGACCTTGTAGTCGACCTCCTCCACCACAGGGATAGTCTGATTACTCTTCAACTCTTCCATGTATAACTGGGCCAACACAAACGCCGCCATCATCCAAACTACCCAAAACCACCAGCGCTGGCGCTCATTTGAAAGGACAATGAGAAGAAGTGGGGCCACAATGTTGAGGAGGAGCCCCGCCCAATTTTTTATGCCATCCCAAAATGTACAGAAAATGGCAGCGATGATGGAAATGAAGAGGAGGAGCCAAACCTCTGCTGAGTAGGAAGCGAGAAGGGAGAAGAGGGGCAATTTCTGGTCTGTAAGATCCACGGGGAACATAATTGAATAGCCCTGATTTTGGGCGAACTCGATGAAGTCCATTTGTTGATGTGTGTCAAACAGAATGCAACTATAACAATTTATAATCACACTGCTGCACAATTTGTCTTCATAGAGGATGTACTCTGCATGCCGCAGGGTAATGTTTAATTGGCGCCATAATTCATGTTCCAGTTTCAAGCTGGCAATGCGCGCATCAACTTTGTGATTTTTTACGTCTCGTAATTTGTCAGTCTCTCTTGTTAGAGGCCGGTAGATGAGACCAGTGTACAAATGGCCGAGATGATGATTTTTTCTTTGGGTTAAGAAGGCCCCTTTGAGACCCTCCAGACTTTTGGCCCACTCCACATTCCATTTTAGTTTCTGCGTAACTGATTTTCGATTGACCATAGTTGAGTGGAAAATGAACACAGAGTTTATTTTTAGTTGGGTCAAGTTTGTCAAGGCCAGTAAAATATTGACAGGGCCAAAACACGTGATATCCATGCTAGTTCGAATATCTTTTTTATGGTGAAATAAAATGACGAGGTCATTCAGAATATTTAATTGACCTTTGCCCCCGTTGCACCTCATGAAATTTGACAACATTTTACTCACTACATTCGATAAGAGGTCAAAGAGGAGGTAGACAGTGGAGCCATCTACGTGTCTCCTGATTTGTGACATGGTCAACGGCTTTTTCATTGAATGGGAACAGCTGAGGTTGTTTGAGCAGGTCATGATGGAAGTCTCCATTTCATGAAATTCTTCCAAAGTTCCCGCGGGAAATTCAAATTTTTGGCTGTGAATGACAATCCCCACATTTCTCAACATTTTCGTCACATTTCCAAAAGAAACATTCCCGGGTATCTTTTTGGTCAGAGCCCCACAGTGACCAAAGAGTAGCGGGAGAAAAATGAAGAATTTAGCAAGAGTCCTCATTGTCAAATAATGTTCTGATTTTTAATTAAAATGATCAAGTGGGGAGATATTTACATGAACAAAATTGTAGGGCCCCCAATGAAAAAAGTGGGTTCTTTGTGACTAACACAGAGTCAATTAAAACTACAAAATAAATTGACAACAAATAAAAAAATGTTTTCATTTTTTTTTAAATTTTACGTGTCAACATTTTAATTTTGAACCATTTTAATTTTAGGTCCTCAAAATACAATTTAAAACTTTGCCGTATTTAATTAACTTAAAAAAATTACTCAAAAAAAAAACAAGGTGACCAGAGAGGAGCGGGAAGAAAATGAACTTGTGAGGGCAGTATTTAGTTTTACATCGTTTGCCATTAAGGAAATGACACTTTGACCCGGGTTTTCAGCGAATCCAGAAGGCATTGGGCGGAATGACCGGCCATTTCGTCATCAGGAATGCCTAATCTTGAGTATGCCAAGTGTCGTAATTTTAGGTTGACCCTCGACTGCGGCTTCTCCTCGTCAGTGGGTTATTAGTGACCTCGCACAATGAACGACGCTCACGGTATAATGTGACCAAAAAGTCTTTGTATTTTGATCTCGAGTCGTTTATTTAGCAGTTTGGAAGGAGAAAAAAATAATAATTTTTTTTTCTCTAATTATTAGAGGGGAATTTAATTTTAATTAATTTAATTAATATAAAAATATCAATGTAATATTAGTTGTCATGTGTTGTTGTTGTTGAAAATTAATTAACTAACTAAGAAATTTAAAAAAATCCATGCACCATCCAGCCTCAAAGCCTGAAAGATGGAGCATAGAGTGTATATGGCCTTGGAAAAAATTAAATAAATTGGAGGTCAAGTTAATTGTAATTAAATATTTCAGTTGAGCTATTGGTATCCTTAATAATACGGCAGCGGATTCGAATTCAGCTCATCGAAATCTTTAATTTGAGTGGTTACATGATACCGGTATCTCGAGGTCACTCATAAATCTATATAAGAGTCTTTTTAATAAATGGGGATAATTTGAATTAATTAAAATAACAAAGCAAAAATATAATCAATCAATTGAATTGATTCAATTCAATATACAAAGTACACGTACAGGCATATAGACAACTTTTTTAATTAAATATGAATTCTCATAAAATAGCTCAGAAAAAAAACTCATATGAAAAACGAAATTGTATGAAAAACATTTTTCTTCTACACAATTTAGTTTCTAGACACGACACAATAATAATTTGTGACATTATTTGAGCGGCGCAATTCAACAAGAATTGAATACAATTTTCACTCTTTTGTCCATTCGCTCTCATGGCTTTGCGATTTCTGGATTTGCTATTGTGGAATTCCCCTTTTGGTCTTTGATTTTCAGATTTTTAAGACATGCATATGTCCCATGTGGACTCCTACATTCAAGTCTCCACAATACCCGGGATTCAACTTGGATAATTCTGAATTACAATCTTATTGTTCATGTTACGAACAAGTAGGTGGAGCGAAAAGAGTACAGCCAAGACCGTTTAGTGGCTTGTATATATGTACAGTGTACATTGTACACACATGTAAAGTGACCCAAGCGCTCATGGGAATGAAGTTGGCGGCCAGCGTCCGGCCGTTGGAGAGGTGCGAAGTTGGCGGCCAAGATTTTTTCTAAGATTCCCGTACAAAAAATGTTTGTCAACTTTGTGTCCCTTTTGATATCCAGCTGGGAAGGGTACAGCCATGTTTTTTTAATATACTTGGGTTAATTTTAAAAAAACAAACAAGAATTATTTTTGTCATTAAAAAAGGTTGGGTTGTAAAACTTCATCCTACAAATTGTTGGAAATGGGTAGAAAATAGGGGTTGGAGACCGGTTTCTCGAAAACCCGGTTTTTTTGTCATTTTGTCAATCCCGAAATCCCGGTTTTTATATTCTTAAAATCCCGGGATTTTCGGTATTTTTAATGGCATATTTGCTGTGTTTTTAGCAATATTTGAGTCATTCTTGTTGATTTTTCTTGTTAATCGTAGGTGGTGCGACTGTAGGGATTTTTTTTAAAAAAAATCAAAGTACTTTTATAAACAAAAGGTGAAAATTAAGATTTTGAGACAGGTGTAGCACTTGTATCCATAACCAGAAAGAATTTTTTCTCAATTTTTATCCAGTTTTCTTCGAAAGTACATATAAAATACCCCTGTGAATGTCAAAGTGCCAGATTTTTTGGACTCGTTCACAAAAAATAAAAAGTTAACGTTTTCCAGGCCAATCGATTAACAAGGCTCTTATATTAGAAGCACAAGTTGTGAAGCTGTGTCGATTTGAGATCAACGTTGAAAATCCCTCACTTTGTTTTTTCAGAATTCAATTTATGACATCATAAAACGGGCTTTAAGGTCTTATTTTTATCCATTTTATGAATCCCATCTATTTTTCAAAACTAATATCCCACTTTTGCTATAATTTTTGCCAAAAATTACCGTAAAATTAGAAATTTTAAAAAAACCGGTTTCCCCGTTTTGAAAAAAATCCCGTCCCGAAAACCGTCCTTTTCAAAATCCCGATTTTTCCCCAACCCCTAGTAAAAAATATAAATTCAAAATAATTCATCAACGATAAATCCTAATGATTTGCAAGGGTAGTGAAGAGGCTGGTAAATTTATCCAGCAGATACAAATATGCACTTGTTAAATTATTGATAATAACTGTTGACTCTTGTTTTCAATTCTGCAACTTGAAATGTACAATTGCAGCTAAATAGTCTTCTCACATCATGTTTCAGCTGATCATATCATGAAATTCCAACGACAACTTCATTTTAAAAAATATTTTTGGAAGTTGCCTATTTGAAAAATATAAAGTGAAATATTCTTACATACAAATTAAAATTAATTTGGAGACTCCAATTTGGAGTATATTTTATTGAGCTTGTGGCTTGTCTCAGTTGTCTCCAGATTGAAACTTTTGTCCATTGTCCTCTATTTGACTTTACTCAGAACGAATTATTTGTAATACCCTACAGAGAGGACTGGAAATCAATAAAAAATAACATGATGATTATTTAAATTATATCTTCAAATAATCATCATTAACTACAATTAATCAGAGGCTAATAAATATAACGTACAATTGGAGTGACCGAGAGCCCAACGAGTACCTGAAACGAGTTGCCAGAATTTGATGGGAATTAGCAAAGTGAAAAAACGAGTGTCCCGTCATTAAAATATTAATTGTAGGTAGTAATAATGACAAATTATTATTTTGATTCTTAATTGCAATTAAATGCCCTGTGAGGAACTCTGATTTGCTATGTCCTTTTTTAACTAAGTGTCTATTTAATTATGATTATTAGTTAATTGTTTGCCCATTCTCTTACTCTTGTTAGGAATTTTAATGTGTAATTTGATGTGTAAAAACGTTTCTCTGAAAATTTTGTTGTGGTGGCATTTCATGCATAAAAAGGTGTTAGATACTTAAATATTGGTTCTATTGCTCAATTATGGCATTACATGACTAGAGTAAATGATAACAATAACATGTGGCCAAAATAAAATCTTTTTATATTCGTCTGGCCAAAATAAAATATATTCAAAAATTACACTTTCTGGCCAAAAAGAAATACTTTCTTATTTTTTCTACCCGTTTCCAGCAATATGTAGGGTGAAGTTTTACAACCCAACCTTTTTTAATGACAAAAATAATTCTTGTTTATTTTTTTAAAATTAACCCAAGTACATTTTTAAAAAACATGGCTGTACCCTTCCCAGCTGGATATCAAAAGGGACACAAAGTTGACAAACATTTTTTGTACGGGAATCTTAGAAAAAATCTTGGCCGCCAACTTCGCACCTCTCCAGCGGCCGGACGCTGGCCGCCAACTTCATTCCCATCAAGCGCTCTACGTCGCAATCATCGGTAGGTAGATTGAGACACAAAATTCATATTTTGCAAAACAAAAAAAGATTTACCTCAGTCAACATGGTTGACCATATATTGTGATTAAGTGTAAATGTTTTAGATTTATTTTAAAAAGTGACTAAAGGAGATCGCTGGCTTTTAGAGCAAAATCTCTTTCTGTCAGAATGGGCTGAAATTTGGTGGAGAGGAGCTCCAGATGACCAGGATCATTTAAATATATTACCATTATGAAAGTTATTGCCTCCCTTGACTTCCAGTGGTCAATATGTGCTCCATATGTACGTTATGGCCAAAAAACTTAGTTTTTGTACAAAAATTCTGAAACTTGGCAAAAAGACTCTCCTTGACCTCCTGATTAAAGTTTGTATTGTGGTAATATCATAATTCTCATTTGCTTGACCACCAGAACAGGAAGCCCAGGTCAGGTGGTGACTTAAAGCAAGTCATTTTAATCCTCTGGAGGTCAAGAGGCCAGCCTCAAGGGGTCACTTGTAAAATATGTGAAACCCAACTTCTTCCGGTCGCCATCAGGTCAATGCATGATGGCGATGGAAAATGAAAGAAATAGTGACAGGGTTGACCTAGAAACTTCCATAGGATCAGTTTAAACTAAATTCGGTTGAAATCGGCAGACAAATGTCCGAGGAAAAGGGATAAGTTCATTGAGGTCACGGAGGTGACCAAAGTGGATCCTGGCTACCCCAGTGACTTGATTTGAAAAATTCTAAAACCATCATTTTTCTCTTTTGCCAGCTCCACTTTTTACAACGATTTATCCACATTAAACGAAATTTAATTTTTGTGCTGAACCCCAAGATTTTTATCCTATTGTATTAGTTATTTGACCAAATGGGTAAAGTGGTCAAAATATTTGGTGGCGGGAAAAGTAGTCCCACGCGTTTCATCATGTCCATGCACTATCTTTCTTGATTTGGTACTGTCAAAATGTTTGGCTATGGCCCCGGCATTAAATGAACTTTTGAAAAATTGAAAAGGGTACAGCCTCAAATCTTGAGATAAAATAAATAGTCAAATTTAAAAACATTAAATTACAATCCCGAAACACGTTTAGAGGATAGGACCGGCTTGAATTCTTCTATTTGTGAAATAAAATGATGACGTCTTTCAGAATACTTGACCCCATTAGTTGAATAAAAATGGAATGACAGTTAACTGTCATTTAAACTAATGACAAAAAATAATTTTGAAGTGGTCTCATTTAGGACAACTCTATTGGACACGACTCGATAAATCAAATCCTTTCTTTCAGCATCTTTCAAATCCTCCACAATCGCGTGACTTGATTTGTCAAATAACTGAGTGCCCATGAATTTGTAACCTTGTTTGATGAGATCATTGACCTTGTAGTCGACCTCCTCCACCCAGAGATGCCGATTGGCGTACTCAATCTTCTCACTTCAATTTTTGACCAATTTTTTTTTTTTCGCCCTTCAATTTCCAATTTTTGTTCGAGGAGGCACCTTCAATTTCCTTCAATTTTTTGCACGAAATCTAGAGGGCCCTTCAATTTTCTTCAATTTTTCCAATTTTTTTTTTCGTTGAGACTTGGCGCTTACACAGGGTTACTTTTTCTAATGTTTTTAAGCAATTTACTAAGTTAAAATGTGAAAAATCACTTGAATTGGCATTTAAAACCTCTAAAATAGATGCACAATTAATCGAATTGTCGATGAGAGTTTATTTATTATGACGATGGGAAACTTTATTTGGGACAAGAATCCTCTCATGCACTTACTTATGCACGTATGAGAGCACGTGAAGATTTTTGCAAATACTGTCATAAAAAACAACAAAGATATAATTGTAACTTACAATTTGTATTATTGAGAGCCATTTCTCAGTCTTTTTGACTCTTTTTCTAATTTTACTTTGAACTTCGTTGATCGCGCCAGTCTCAGCAAAGAAAAAGAAAAATTGGAAAACTTGGATCAATTTCCAATTTTTCCCCTTCAATTTCCTTCAATTTTTTCCCAATTTTTTCCTCGGCCCTTCAATCTCAATTTTTCTGAAAAATTGGATTGAAGGAAAAATTGACAATTTTTTCGACCGTCAGAAAAATTGGAAATTGGAATCCGGCATCTCTGCCTCCACCCCAGGAATGGTGTGATTGCTCTTCAACTCTCCCACGTAAAACTGCGTCAACACAAACGCCGCCATCATCCAAACCACCCAAAATCGCTAGAGCCGTCCCTCACTCATAGGGGCCACGAAAAACTGGGGCGAAAATGTATATGGAACCGCCAGAACAGTTTTAAATTGTTGCGCCATTAAATTAATTGTCAAGAAGTTGCTATTGAATAAATTCAAGTCTTGCTCACCAAATTTTTTAATAATTTTTAGATATTATTATATTCTAGCTGAACTACTTTTAGGTATAAATATGTTGTAAGACACAAATACAATTAAATAAATTACATATCTCGAAACAACAATTAAAACAAAACTTAGCATTAAACCTATTTGACAAACTCAAATTGTTGGTATTTATCAACACACTTTATTTTAAAATGAACTTTAATCTTTTGAAATCGATAGTTTTAAAGTAACTAGAAGAATTAAATAGAGTAGGCCAAACGAGCCAAACCGTACACACGCCGATCTGTCATTTCGTCCATTTTGATTCTTCATTTTTCCTTTAAATATTTTACTTGGGAACCAACTCAATTAATTTTTTTTACTGCTATCCACATCTATAGAATAGATTCTATTCTCTTCTCTACCATAATTTCCGTGTAGTATTTTAAAAGGAGCGCCAATTTTTCAAACTTTCTTTCAGTCATCAAAACATAACCAGCCAAAATTGTTTTAAATAATGTGCTAGTCAACTTACGAGAGTAATTCAAAATTTTATTGATAAAATTAAATGTGACTGTAAAGAACATTGAAGTGTAGGAAATAAATTGTAAAATAATTTTCATTTCTCATTCGTTCCCCAATCACCATTCACTCAGATTTTCGAAATGTTGACAAAGGAAGAAAATCGACTTAATTTTAGGTGTATGCACGTAGCGGCATTTTTAAATTATCTTCCCATTCGAGTCCATCCTCAATTAGGCAGGATTGAAGAGGGAGCGACAGGACAAAAAATTTTGTGGAAATTTTTGATTCTCCCGCTTCTCACTCTAAATTGCCTCCACTCCGCTTACCGCTTGGAGTCGCTGTGGACAGTGAAATATTCCAAGAGAGATCATCTCCCCATTCACATTTTCTACTTGATCATTTTCTTCTACGCCATTTTGTTTTTCCTCAAATTATTTTTGTCCAATTCTCAAATCACCATCACCATCTTCAATGACAACTGGCCATCCTCAGGTAAATTCCACATCAAAATATTGAAAATATTTTAATGACCATTGACATGATGTCTAAAAATAGGACTTGAGGTTATCAAGAAACGGCCATTGAGAAAATATTCCCTTCAAGAATTATATGCTCGGTTTATTTTGGCCTTCGTTTTGATCTCATTCGGACCATTTTCAGCCCTTGTTTTGATGGATACGTCACAACGTCACTGGCTTTATTCTCTCTTACCTGAAGGTCAGAGGTCACTAGAATCACTAATTTTTGTATTTATTATCAACATCAATATAATTATGATCACCTTTGTCATCCTTGTGTTTGGTCTCCTTCATCAATTGTTATTCATTGAACGATGTAACCTAACCCTCGCCGAATTAAAAATTCTTTTAAGGTAATTAATAATTGAAATTAAATCAGCGCAATTAAGTAAAAGGTAAAATAGTTTACTCAATTTTTTCTTTAGAAATACCGCAAGCCCTACAACGCCTCGCGAAGTGTTTGAAATGCTTTTGGAATTTAGTGGTGAATTTCGAAAATGCGCACTGTCTATTAACCTTTTTAATAAAACGAATGCCCTCAACATTTTTCTGTTCAAGATCAGTAATATTACTTTCGCCATCTTTGGTATTTTCTATGGAGTGAGGGGTTGGGGATCCAAAGGAATTCTGGCCTATTTCGGCCTTATGCTCGCCATGGCTTCTCTCATTTCCTTCATCTTTTCTTTTGACCGCGCATTTCGAATTCCTGGAGCCATGGCTCGTCTCAAACATGAGGCCAACGTGGCAGCCCAAAGATTGTCATTTCAAGGGTCAAAGAAATTGGTGAGAATGACCATAAAGTCAATGGGGTATCAAAGTGGGTGACTTTCACACCCTCGAGAGAGCGTCCACTCTCAATTTCTTGGATTTTGTGGCCACCAAATTGGCCACTCTTCTCGTCACGGTCCAAAAAATTTAAAATCGGTGCACATAAAGCATTTCAATTTATTTTATGAAAATGTTTAATTTTTGTGTCAAAATAATAATAATTGTAAATTTTACTGCAGCATTTGCAAATAAAATTAATTTCCTGGGTCCAAAGTCAAGATGATTAAATTGATTCTTTGCCAATTTAAATTGACATTCAATTACATTCTCGTGGCATGACCTTTAGTCGTGAGTTAATTTATCCTTCAATAAAAAAACAAAAAAAATTTACACACATCACACAATTAAACTTGGAATTTAAAATTGGTCACTTCATAAAAATGTAGACAGTCTTACAAAATAATTTAATTGCAAAAAAAGAGACTGAATTTTGCAAACAATTTTGACATTTTTTCAACTTTATTTTAATGATCATTAAATTATGCAAACTATTTTGTCTTGTATGAGTCCATCGAGAAATTTTGCATGCCTTGCAAAAAAAAATTTGCAAATTTTTTTTTTAATTTTGCAATTGCAATGCATTTCATTTAAAATATTTTCCAACTTTGTTTCATTGATAAATTAATTGTGTGCAGAAATTAATTTAAAACTAATTCTCTGCTTGACCATCTCTTGAGAGACACTTTTAAGTTTTTTCCATCATTTTACAGGTTAAAAAAGTAAATTTTTAAATTAAATTAATTCATAACTAAAATTATCAAAGTATCACCTATAAGTTTGACATTATACAGTATAATGTAAATCAATTTAAATTACGAGTATAATTTATACTCGTAATTTAAATTGATTTTTAATTTTTAAAAAAATAGATTTTGAAAATTAAATTTGACAATGGCATCCATCCCATCCAAAAAAATGTTGGTGATTGTGCTGGTGTTGGCTTTGAGTTGTGAAATTGGTGGAAATTACTTTACAAAAATGACCCAAAATTGTTGTGACACTGGGAGACAATTGTTCGAACCAGTGTAAGGTTAATTTTTAAAATTAAATGTCTACTAGCGCCAATTTAAAATTTTTAAATTTCAGGGGAAGAAGAGGACGCGGCAATACGACTGTCTATTGTGCAGATGGGACGATCAGGAATGGCTATTGTTGCTCCATTGGGTCATGTAACATTTTTTGTTGCAATTGTGATGGCGGTTGTCGTACTGGAAATTTTTACGTTGAACAAGGTCAACCACCCTAATATGCCAATACCATGGACAACTAAGCTCCAAAAAGTACCACAGCCACAAGAGGCTCTTTTGATTCAATTTTTTTTTTGAGACTTGTAAAGATTTTAATGATTGAATTCTTGGGAAAGTAATAAATATAAATTAAAATATTTAATTCACGAGATTTAAATAATTTGTGACAATGATGGCAAATTTGAAATAAATCAAAGTACCCTCATAAAGTTGAGGGATGGCGACTAACGAAAATGGAGAGGTCACAAGGGTCAAAGTGGGGCAATGATCTTGTGACAAGATGAAATTGAAAGAAATTTTTATGAATTCAGTCCTTGTCAAAATGACAAGAGGAGTGGAGGTCACGACGAAGAGTGAAAGTCTGTCAAGTGTTTCAAAATTCTTGCGGGTAATTCAAATTGGGGCTGTAAATGAGAGTTCTAACATTTTCATAATTCCCTAATAGAAGTACCGTAACACCAAACATTGATAAATTGTGTTTCCAATTGACAAATTAATGTCAATTTCACTTTTTTTAGATGTCTATCTAATCTATAGAACATCTATGTAGGAAAACATTGTAAGGTCATGGTTAGGTCAAGGATTGGCATTAGCTAAGCTGATTGTCGTTTCAAAAATTATTTGGAGGACAGTCAAGAGAATTGGCTTGTCAATAAAGTACATTGACCCAATCTTCATTTCACATCTTCGAAGGGACGTCACTCTTTTTTAGAGGTCAGGGGTCATCTCGCGTTGGAGAGGATGGGCGTGGAGGAGATGGAGAATTTGGGTGGATTCACTGCGAGAGGCGGCAAGGAAAGGTTGACGATGACGTTGATGCCAATGATCGCTAAAAAAATGACGATAACTCCCTGAAGGCGAATTTATTTGTCTAAACTCTAAAATAAATGCAATTGATGAGACTCTTAATTTTATGAAATAAGTATTTACTTTTAATTGTACAAGTAAGCTTCTGAATTTATTCTCGTAAAATGTATTTCTGTTCAAATTAATTACCCGAGACGATTATTATTTATTAGCGGTTCATATAATTTATCCGCAGTAGTTGCCTTTTATCCGCGGTACCTATAATTTATCCGCAATTCATATGAATTATCCCGTATTCGTGGTTTGCAATTTAATGTCTGCTGTGCAATTATCCGCGGTACTTTGTTTTTTATCCTGCAATTTATATTTTTCCCGATGTTTTCGTAGTTTCAAAATGTGTATATAGACAATGTACAAAATTAAATTAAATGTTTTTGTTTTATTTTGTATACAAAGTTTTAAATGTGATGTTGTGCTGAACAAAAAAGGTGTTATTAGGGAATTCCAGCATGTGGTCACTTATCATTTGGGCACTCTACATTTCGTTACCCAGCAGCTGTCACCCCAACATTTGGCCACCCCATATAATTTGAAATTTAAATATTATTACATACATTTGGTCCATTTTTAGGACGATTGTCATCAATATTCGTCAGTCTTTTCCTCATTTCTAACCTTTTGTAAATAATCCAACTCACTTAAGAATGAATCAGTCGACCTGATGGTCGACAGTGACGAAGTTTTGAGGTGATGGAAATGTACAGTGCTCAATTGATAACTAATCACATGCTGCAGAACCTGTTATTAGATCATTTAAAAAATGTCCCGGATTTTGACTTGCCTGAGGTGGTCACCTTGTCGGAATTTGACTCGTTTCATAAAAAGTCATTTAAAGAACAATCAAAAAAATTTAATTGAAGGTGACTCTCCAAAATTGTTTGTAATATTTTTCATCAACTGGCCACGTGTGATTGATTGACTCTTCATTTAAACACTAAATTTTAGTGAATTGTTTAATTGACTTGTGTTCATGTTTCTTAAACTGGCTTGTCATTGTTTTTTGGCAGACAGGGCATAGAGTGTATGTGGCCTTGATAAATTATGATTGAGGGGTTGGAGGGAAAAACAGGCTCTACCAGGCCATGCATCCATGTCGCATGGAGGGTGTTTGATTTCAAAATCAACAGAATTTAATTGAGCTTTCCAATTAACTTTAATTTTTATGTCAACCCAGAGCCACTTTTTCCTCCACCCTCAATTAATGACTTGAAATAAATATTTGTGTTACATTTTCAATACTTTTTCATTGTTTTTAAAACTTGGCAAATACTGTGTGGAACTAGCATGTAATTGTTTATATACTTTTATGTGACCGTTATAACTCAAGGTGAACAACATGTGACTTTAGAACATAATGACCGGACACGAAAAATGTGCAAATAGGAAACATTTTGTGTGCAAATAATTCTTTTACAAATAAAAATTGAGGGGTTTGGAGGAAAAAGTGGCTCTGGGTTGACATAAAAATTAAAGTTAATTGGAAAGCTCAATTAAAATTTGTTGATTTTGAAATCAAACACCCTCTATGGGACATGGTCACAGCAATCAAAGAAGGTTTCTTTGATTGCTCTGTGGACATGGTAGAGCCACTTTTTCCTTTAAGCCCCTCAATTATGTTTCAAATTAAACTGGAAACTTCAATAAAAAATCTTAGTCATTGGTCGCGGTAAGAAGGTCAGTGTTTAGTTAATGAATTTAGAATTTGTGTAAAGGTCAAATGTGAAAAAGGGGACACGGGTCTGTTGAAACCTCCATAGTTCTCTTTTAGCATTTCAACCATTTGGACATTTCAAAAGAAAACCACCAAGACGGATGCTGATTAGACATCCTTGGGTTTAAAATGTTAAACAAGAAAGATCTCCTGCCGTGTTACTGGTTCTTTTACTTCCTCTCCCTTCTCAAAATATTCCCCACTCAGTTTGACATTGCAACAGGTAAACTCCGACTGCTTAAATCAAGTAGTTGGGCCCGCCAAATTTGGAAAATTTGGTTTATGAATGGAGTCGCTTACAGTCTATACATTACATTGCGTTTAGTGCAATCCTTGGTTTTCAAAGAGTACGTTCGATTTCACCATCTCTGCTTGCACATTGGGCTTTGTGTCTTCTCTGTGGATATGAATTTATGGTCTCTTCTCCTCTTCATTCGACATCCCGCCATCAATCAAGCTTTATTCAATGACGTCACCATTCAATTCAAAAATGGCGCCACCACCAAGCGTAAAAATTATTCCATTCAAGAATGGCTCATTCTGAGTATGCCATTCTGTCAAATTTCGTGCTCTCTGGGAATTCTACCACCCCTCTACATTTATGACCCCATCTCCCTCCAATTTTTGTATTTTTTATTGTCACGTGACTATCAAACAAGCGGGAATTTCATATTATTGTTGTTGTATGAATCTACCATGATGATGTACTACTTGGTTGTTGCCTATTACGGATTTTTTGTCAAAATTGGATTCATTCAATATTGTAGTGACAAATTGAAATCTCAAAGTAGAATTGTGAGGTAAGGTCAAAGTTTAATTTAAATATAATTAAAAATAAATTGAAATAATTTAATTTTTTATCTACCTGTACAGGTCAAACAATTTTAGTCAGCAAGTGGCCATACAAGAAACCTACAATGAATGTAAAATGTTGGGGAAGATGGCGCTGGAGCTCAAACTGTTTAATCAAATGTGCTCGTATATAATATTTTGGCATAAAATTAGTTTAACTACAATTTGCACCACCATGGGATTTTTTGGAATTCATTTGTGGCATCAACATTGGAAAATTTGTTCCATTTTTTTGAGTACTGGCTTCTACTGTGCGGGTTGTTTCACCATTTTGTATGACAAGGCCTTTGAGTTACCTTTGAGTATGGAGCAATTTAAAAAATACGTTTTGTGGGCCACGCACAATTTACGCCCAATGGGCGAGAACCGTTTGGTGCGTATGCGATTGAATGCAATTCCAAATGTGGGGATCAAAGTCGGGGATTTTAATACTTTGGAGCGAATTTCAACACCAAATTTTATTGATTTTATCACGAACCAGATTGTGGGTCTTTTAATCACTTTTCAATGATTTCATTCTAATTATTTTAATTGTATTTCAATCTCTGTGTAATTATTTTGAATTAAATCAATTATTATTTAAGGCCTACTCACATGTCCTCAAATTCTTCACTTAATTGTCAGTAAAGTTAATCTTACAATTTGTAGGTTCTTGTGCACTCATGTTATGTAACAATTTAAATTCCGATCATCTTTTGCTCCATTTACAAATTTTGAATTAAATTAAGGGACGAGCGGGTAATTATCAGCCAAGGGTAGAAACCAGCCACTTTTAAATGTTTAATAACAATTAATCTACACAATGTACAACATTATGAAGCATTACATAGTTGTAG
>JAQIVZ010001393.1:0-34008 GCA_034700945.1 Arrhopalites spinosus
AGGGCTTTCACCCAAGGGTGAAAGGCTTTCTGATTTTCTTCACCGAACGCGGTTCGCCAAAATTGGAAGATTTTGCATGTACGCACATGAATTACCAATCCTATCATTTATCCATCTTATAAAACAACGGCGCTACAATTCCATTACGGCTGACCGTCTAATTGAAATTAACCAGTTTAAAAATCCCCTTCAAATCTATATACGACCTTTTGACCTTCTCACTTGGATATGTCTTGTACTCTTCATTCTACTCACGATCACTACCGCAACCGTCCACTTGATTTTTCGCGCTAGCCCTCTTAAATATTCAGGCAGTCTCCTAAAAAATAATCCTTCTTCTTTGGCTACTTGGAATACTTGTTGAACAAAGTCAAAGGCAGCCGTCATCGGTATCATTGGAGAATGAAGGTGAAGGCGAGAAAAATTAATTAAAAATATTATGGCCATTCTGGCTCCTCTCGAGTGTAATCCTTGCAAATTTATACCGAGGCGTAGTGCACTCTGACCTCACAATCCCTTATCCATTCACAACGGAATGGACACATCTCACTTAATTCTACACAGAGAACATGAAATTTATTTACTATAGTAATCATTATAGTGACGTTTCTGACATTTATTGTTCAAACTATAGAATCAAAATAACCACCAGTGGTATGAATGAAATAATGAGTCGGTACTATATTGTGCTGAATCAAATTATGAGGCTACCATTCTACGGGGCTCTTCAGAGTAGACTGCAGCCATACTATGAAAAATGTAGCGAGTGTTTTACTCTGCAGAATAGACGAGGGAATTTTCTAAATGGAACTTGTGAATCTAGCACAGCTTGTATAAAATTCGATAGACTAATTGAGCGAATAAATGCAACCAACACCCTCTCTCTCGATGAAGTCCCGCTACTAATTCGAAAGATTTTGAGCAAGCCTGGGAGCGTGCTCGTCATGAGGACGGAAATGTTTGAATTGTACTGGCCGATGTTTCGAGAAAAGATGCGGAAGAGGAAACGAAAGGGTCAAAAAGTAATTAGATTCGCCCACAATAAACAACCTAGTGAACAGGATGACTCTTTTAGTCAAAATGAGGGTTGGTTGATAAGGGAGTTGAGTACATGGCCAGGGCCTAACGTGATGGGGAAAAGAATAGTACGTCTTTTAGCGAGTGGGGTGTACCGGCTTTGGGAGAAATGGGATGAGATAAGATTCAGGAAAAATGTTGAGAGAACAAAGATTGAGTTTATGCAAGAGAATCGAGTCAAGGAATTTGAAGAGCTGAGGTTGGTGAATTCAGATGTTTATTTGATATTTCAAAGTTTCTTCATCTTCTCCATTTTCTCGGGGGTTGTAGGGGCCATAGAGTTGATTTATCGATATCGACATTTAATTCATATGAAGGTTGTCAAATTTATGATTTTTTTGAGGAATTTCACAAATTTTCAGAAACTCATTAAAAAAACAAAATAGGTAGGTCAATTTGAATTCTGCAGGCTTCACAGAGAACCATCCGCCATGAGTCCATTCATAAAAGATTGTCCTGTATAAGTCACGGTAATAAATTTTGAAGATAACAGGAATGCTAGAGAACATGATAAGTGAGATGACTCATTTATTCTCCGCAGTATGACGAAAATAATTGACCTTTGATAGTTGATTGAGGTTCAATTCTCCCATGTTATCTCGCCAGACAGGGTATTCCTTATCAACTTATTTAAATTGATATTCTCAGTATTTTTGAATTAATCACTTAAATATTAACTTTAATCAATTTTTTTGGGACTCTAAACTGTAAAATTATTTTAATATTTCAACCCTTCAATGTTCATTTTTTTCAACTCTACTACAAACAGTCTCAAAGGTAAAATATAACTTTATTTATTCAACTTGTCTTGTTATTCAAAATGAGACACCCTTTATAAAAATAATTATTTTCAGTCACCCCCAACACTCTACAAAGATGTCCAGTAGTGACGTTGAAGATGACTCAAGTGAGCTACTCTCTCTCATCATGAATGAAAGTTATACAATGTTAGAGCCCAAGCCACAACTCATAATAGAATTTCAACCTGGGGAGAATGGCGGGAGAAAAATGTTAAAATTAAATAAGAATACTTTGGAAAAAATAATGAACCCTCAAAATAACACCAGACCCATTTCAATCCTTTCCATCGTTGGAGCCACACACCAAGGCAAGTCCTTCTTTCTAAATTACATTCTACGCTACCTCCACGCCATCCAACGACAACAATCCGACTCTTTACCAAATATTGGAGAGGATTGGATGGAATTGGGATTGATTGAAGGTTTTCAATATGGCGACAATCAAGAGACTAGAACACAAGGCATTTGGATGTGGTCTAAACCATTGACCCTTACCAAACAAAATGGTCAACAATTTGACCTCTTCCTCATGGACACTCAAGGCGTCTTTGATGAATGTCTCGACCAAATAGACGAGTCCACAATTGTCGGCCTAGGTCTCCTCCTATCCTCAACAATTGTATTCAATTTAAATCACAATTTAAATGAAAAAAATTTAGAAATATTTGCCTCCTTTCTTGCCTACGGTGTCCTTGCTTTATCCAATCAAGACATGAGCAAGTCGCAGCCGCAGCCATGCCCCCCATTTCAAAATCTTACCTTCCTCATTCGTGATTGGGGCGCCCCTGGTCAATTTTCTTATGGATTTGATGGAGGTCAAAAATTCCTGGTTAACAAATTGCTTGTTAAAGAGAACCAATCAGAAGTTCAGAAAAAAGTGCGAGAACAATTGGACCAATGCTTCGACTCGATGAAATGCTGCCTCCTCCCTCATCCGGGTGAAATTGTTTTACAATCCAATTCTTACAATGATGGATTCCCCATCATTAATTTGGAACCACGTTTCAAACTTCAATTGAAAAATTGTATTGCTCATTTAATGAACCCTGAGTCACTTGCTTTGTTGAAAATTCAAGAAAATTTAATTATCCCCGCCACTTTCATTACAGCTCTTCAACTCTATATCGATATTTTCAATGGTGATAAACTCCCCGAGCCAGTGTCTCTGTTCCAGGTCCATATTAAAATATTCAATTCTTCTATTGTCAATTCCTCATTCAACTTGTATAAAAATGAAATGGCGCGTCTTTTGAAGTTGGGTGATCATAAATTTTTATTTGACGAGCCATTGAAACAATTGGACAAGGAATGTCGTGACATGGCACTCGGTGGGTTTAGCCAAATGAAAAAAATGGGAAATGAAAAGGAAGCCCAGTTCTCAAGAGAAAGACTTGAAGCTGCTATTGAAGCTCATTCAACAATAGTCACACTAATAAATTTGGAGGTACGACATCGTCAACTTTCCAAAGGTCATCAGAGAGCCCTTCTTTACTTGGAGGGTCAAATGTCAAATGCTTTGGCAAATATTGAATATTTTGATGACGCTCCTTTTGACTCGATGGCTGAGAGGGAGATGCAAAATGCAGTCGATTTATTCCACGAGGATTGCCCTCTAGTGAGCCCTCGGTGCTCAGAAATGGAATCAGAATTGAAGAAACTGTGGCATGATTTGGAACTTAAAAGATGCTTTTACAAAGAAAAAAATACTTTGAAACGAACGCAAGCCCAGATGATCCTAGAACAGGCACAACTAGCCAAAATTTCATTCACAGGGTCCATCTTGGAACAATACAATAGTACCATGACGAATCAAATGGCTGGAATTTATTTACTGGATCAAGACCTTCAAAAAATCCATGATCATGCGCTCTGTCAAGTATTTACAGAGGCCCACCAATCAAATCCACAACTTCTGAGAGAAACGCGGGAAAATACTGAAGAAAAAATTCAGCCCTTGTTCCAATTATTCCAGTCCCATAATATTCTGTGTCGTCAAAGAATGGACAAAGTGGGAAAGAAAATTGTGGTAGAAGCCATCAAAATATTTGAAACCAACATGGCTCAATGTTTAGATTACAATGATTTGGATTTTGAAAAAAGTTTGAATGAAACTCAAATGAATTGTGATGGTCACTTGATTACTAAGTTCAAGTTGGACCAAAGTGGTGAATTGAAAAAGATACTTTTGCAAAGATTGAAGCTCAAGATTGAGTCCCTGAAAGCAAAATTCAGGACGGAGAGAGCTAACAGAAAATTTAAGAAAGGGGCCATGATTGTAGGGGGTGTGGTGGGAGGGATTGCTGTTGGTGTGGGTGGTTCCCTTGCTGCTCCTGTTTTGGTACCAGCTGCAGCAGGGGCTGCTGTTGCAGGATGGGTAGCTCCAGCCATTATCATTGGTGAAGTTGCAGCACAAGCGGCCGTAGGGGCGGCTGCGGGACTTGGAGCTGGTGGGGCTCTTGGGGTTGGTGTAGGAGCTGGTGTGGGTGCTTTGGCCAAAAATAAACCTAATAAAGGGAATGCTGGGGGTGATAGAGATTTAAATTTTGACTAATCATTTTATTTTAAAATGTAGTACACAATTTTACAAATATAAAAGCAAAAGTAAAGTGACCCAATAGTTGGGTAATAATTATTATTCATATTTTTTAGAGCATCACAATTGTTTAAAATTATTAATATTGAAATATTTCTTACGTCATAATTTTTTCTTAGGTCTCATTCTCAAAAACATAATTTAAATGTGGACAGCAGAGCTGGAAAATCTTTAAACTTGAAATGGGTGGCATTCGGGAGTGGCTTTTGGTAATTTAATTTCTTTTTTGAATACACCTTACTACACTTACAAGCGGCATGGTAGCTACTACATTTGACTTTCACAAGGAAAAGGTTAAAGTATTTGCTGACACGTGCCACTATCTAATCCTCGTTCATATGACCTGCGGATTAGTCAGGTGCTCCTAAAAATGAATCCTGAAATGAAAACAGTCTCCGTAATTCTGACTCTCATAACTATCAATTTGACATTTGCTTTCATCCCACAACCAAGGTCACATGAAGAGGGAGGAGCCATAATAAACTTGCAAAGATTCCTCCCTGTAGAATGTTTAATTTACCTCCAGGAATATTCCCAGAAATCTTTCTACGTCGGCGCAGACACTGACCTCATTCCCCTCATAATTAACCCGATATTCGGTCCTTCAAATCGGTCTGATAGTACCAATCCAAGCTCGATCATAAATTTAAACACACTGGCTCTTTCTCCCCTTCAGGAAATCCACATTGGCCCACGCCCCCAGCATTACGTCATGACAGGGAAACATTTGATTTGTTACGTTAATGTCTTTGTCCTCCCCTCTGAATATTTTGAGGGCTATGTAAAACCCGGGCCCGGGTACAGATCATCTCAAACTTATTTCGTCGAGGGTCATGCCATGTTTGACTATGGCACCCTCTATGATGGCTACCATTTGGATTCAAAAATTAATTTAATATTAGTACTACAAGGGCCAGGAGTCAAAAAAGTCATTGATCTAGACTTACTAACATTACCATGGCCCTTTGGAGTGACCCCAGTCATCAGTATCGTTATTGATGACCCTAGGGGGTCGCTCACATTAGACATGGGTCAGAAATCCGAGATTCACATCACAACAAAAGGCTTCCATGACTACATCTGACCTCGAGACTCTTGGTGTAGTATGATAACCACTAGCCAATTCACCCAAAAAAGTTTAAAATTCACATGCACGTCACTGGGGTCATGCTATCGAGAGATGGTGAGCTGCCACTATGAATTGAGTGATCATGGTCGAAATGTGGATTGGAGATATCAAAATCAATGGGAATTTAATTACACGGATGGTCAAGGTCAGGTCAATCATTTGTTAATTGTAATTGAATTTTAATTGGCATTTGTTTTTTTTGTAAAACCAACAGAAAATGGACATGAAGCTGACGCTCGGCTTTGTCGAAATGATGTCAAACTATGTACAGCCTTATTCTTGACCTCTCCTCTAAACCATAGCCAAATTGGTCCCTACGCCGGGTCGTACACTTCCGAAAAACATTTTTTTCATACCACCGACCTACCATTGAGCGGAAAGGAGACCGGGAATATTCAATTTTTTTTTACGGGTCAAAGCCTGGGGTATAAATTCATCACGAGTGACGGGAGTCATTCGAATTGGCCCACAATTTTAATTTATTTTATTCCCTACGACAAAATGACGTGGTTCTTCATTGGCCTCACAATTGCCTCTATTGGTCTCGCAATCTGTTTCTTTATGACTTTTTACATGCCGGGATATTCAAAATTGGCTACACTCGTCACGTCTTGTTTGTGGATTGGGAGAATCTTATTGGAGCAATGTGGCTCCCGCGCACCACCTCTGGCTTTGGTTCTGGTAAGCCGTCATGACAGAAACGCGGTTAAAGGTAAACTGATTCAATTTTGCCGCCGAATTCTCGCGGGATATTTGCTCATGGCTCTCATCTTGACGAATGGCTACAAGGGTGTAATTAAATCATCCTACACGGTCAGTTACAATTACCAGACTAATTGGACCAATCTGAAAGAAATGAATTTGGAGAGCGGGCAATTTAAAATTTATTTGGTTCAGCGTGGACTCTACTGTAACTTCAAGGGGGGTTTAATATATCACAGTCTCATGTGGGATGAATTTGGTCTTGGCTTAGACTACGAACACGGGGCGTTAGAATTGACAAAATTCGGCGCCGCCATTATAAAACTATTAGGGCGCAGTAGGGGTCTCTGCTATGAGACAAAAGCATATTTGACGGCTAAACGGAAGAATTTTTCAATTAGCGGGACAGAATTGTGGCGTTCATGTGCGCATGAGCTGCCCTGTCAATGGTACAAAGGTAATCGCACAATCTTAAATCGGGCGGTCGTCATATGTGAATTCAAATTGAAAGGGCACGTGATCCAAAATGAGTTGTCTAAAGCCAAGACCGTGTTGGTAACTCGTGACGAGGAATTTGAATATTTTTGGCGCATTTTTAAGGACACCATTCAAAATAGAAAAAATGTGCAGTCCTCTTTGCAATTCTCTCATAATCGGAATACGGAGGAAGAATTTCTTAGCCGACCAATTTACTTGGTAATGCGATCACTAGGGCGTTTTTACGCGGACAATTTGAATGTGGTGGAGCACCGATTTAAAATGTTGGTCAAATCGGGTTTGTATGCATACATGAGGGGTCAAGTGGGTCAATTTATAGAGGAGAAAAAGAGGGAGAATATTTTAGATGAAACAGTTAAATTATTTGAGCCACTGGGATTTTCAAAGTCAGATATTTACGTTCTTTTCTATCTCTTGGGATTTTTCGTCTCAGTTCCTTTAGCTATTTTCATAACGGAGTATTTTGGCAACCAATTTCAATGGGAGAATTTGTTTAACAGAATGGGCGTGACAATTTCGGCAGTGGTGAGGACGGCATGGCGCCATGGGAAAGGTGGACAGAAACAAGTTATGAATCTCTTATGGTCATGGAAGCTCATTGCGCGCATCCGCCAATTTGTCATTCTCTACAAGTTGACCTCTTTTGAACGCCATGTTGGCTCACAGTTTTTAAAAATTGTACACTTTTGTCGAGAAAAATTTACCCAAGGGCGCGGGCGTCACAAAGCCCCACAGTAAATTTTGGCTACTGAATTTACTGCTCAAAAATTTGGTAGGAAATTTAATAAAATGTGAGGCTATCAGGTGCGCGCAATTAGTCGTTGAGTTAATACTTTAGATGTATCATTATATAAGAGACTCAGTGAACTAAAACTGAAATGAAATAATTTTTAATACATGAATTTGATTTAATAATCATTTCCAGGAATAGTGTACAATTGTGAGAAAAAAAATCAAATTATTTGTAGGGAACAAAGCCAGTGATATGCATTTTTCAAGAAAAATATAGGTCATAGAGAAAACCATCAGTTTTATCCATTTTTTCTGAGGCTGCGTTTTCCCACGATATGGCGTCACTGGGAATTTTGTAAATGTTAGACATATTTTCCCATTTGTTACTTTCTATAATTGAACGCCAGTATGAATGAATTCCTGATTGCAAACATATTTGGAATCCATTCACTAGCGGTGACATATTTGGAGATGAAACACGTCAACACAGTTGGGAAAATATGCACTTTTGTTTTAAGTAAGTTAACATTCTGCTGGAATATGTGTGGCAATATATGTTTAAAATATATCACGTATTCGTTTTTCACAAGCCACGCCAATTTAACATTAGAACTATTTGAATAAAAAACAAGGTTTTCAATTATTTTAAAAAGAACATTTTTATTATGTAGCCCAACCATCCTTTTAAGTTTTTGAAGCAAATATATATCGTCGTCGTACTTGTACATTATAAAACTGAAATTTTTTTCAACTAAATAGTCTATGGGAGTTCTTAGTTCTTGAATCTTAGGGGCAATTTGGTCACTTTGTAACTCACTTAAATATATCTGAGTCACAAACGTACAAATTAAAATCCATGAACTTACAAGTTACTTATGTTCGCACACTGAAGGAATTTGATTGACAAATGGTCCCAACACGACAAAAAAAACTACGTTTACATTTAAGATTTTAAATGTAATCGCTATGGCACAAAAGACAATCACAAGAAGAATGAGCCACACAGCTGTTGAGAATGGCCTCAGAATTGAATAGATTGCAAGCTGGCCAGTAATTGACCCGCCAGGAAAAAAGACCCCAAAACTGCGGTCACTAATAACATCTACACGATCAAAAAATGACTCTGAAAGGTCCCAATCATTTAGAACTAAAGACCCACAAAGTTTTCGTTCTTTACATATATTGTAGCCTTGATTATAAACCAGAGAAATATTAACGTGGGACACCAATAGATGACGAAAATTTACTTTTTCTGTTTTTGATTTAAGTATTTCTCTGGCATTAAAATATTTTAAAAAAAATTCTTGATAATTGGCGGGCAACTGGTAGTACAGATTGCCCATATAATTTGGCCTTGAGTTTGACAGCAATTTGTTGATGTTCCAGTCATTTTTAGTTGGAATATTTATTTTAATTAATTGAACAATATTTTTCTTTTTGTGTACAATGTAATGAATCAACAATATCTTATGTATGTACATCACGTTAAAGTGAACTATCATTTTTAAAAGAGACTTTGGTAAGAAAGCAAAATAATCTGTTTCTTTGGTGGAACTGTAAATTGTGATTTCACTTCTAATTTTCGAACGACTGAATTTGGCCTCATGAGACACAGAAATTATAAAATCGGCAAAGTGGTTAAATTGTTTACTGTTCATTCTAGAAAAAGTATTTATTTGGGCGACAGACATTTCACTTTTATCTTTATTCTTTTCTAGTAACAGATGCACTTTTGCTCCGCTTTGAAATTTATTTGTTCCATTAGAAACTGCTGACTGAGAACAGTTCCAGTTTTGAAGACAAAGAATGTGGGGATTATATTATTTTGAATTGTTTGGCTAAAACCATCAAGATCAAACTTAGAAATACCGTCAAAGCCATGTACGGCAATTTGCGAATTTTGGAAAACTCGAATAAACATTGAAAAAGACGTGGTGGAATTAATAATTGTCTCAGTTTTAAGAGGAAAGGTCAAAAGAAAGGAAACAATTGCAACTTGTTTATATAATTTTTGATTCATTTTATTGTTGTTTAATAATTTGCCAAATTAGTACAATTACAATTTTTAACCTTATTAGTTTGCAATTGGTGTTACAGTCAGTTCAAAATATAAAAAATGAACTTTTCACATTGATATTATATTTTTTTAAATCAATTGTTGACCTCTAAAAAATTTGATGCATCAAAATTGTAGTTTTTGTTTTAAGACTAAAGTGGCTATTATTGTCCACTCAACGTAACACTTAAAAAAATAAAGCCCTCGTTAAGACAAAAAGGTTTACTTTCATTAAAAAACATTGGATAAAAATCTTGGGGTTCAGCCACAAAAATTAAATGTTGTTTATTGTGGACAAATCGTTGTGAAAAGTTGAGCTGGGAAAATAGAAAAATGATGGTTTTGGAATTTTTCAAATCAAGTCACTGGGGTAGCCAGGATCTACTTTCGTTACCTCCCTGACCTCAATGAACTTCTCCTTTTTTCTCGGACATTTGTCGGCCGATTTCAACCGAATTTGGTTTAAACTGATCCTATTGAAGTTTCTAGGTCAAACCTGTCGGTATTTCTTTCATTTTCCATTGCCATCATGCATTGACCTGAATGGGCCACCTGTGAAATGGATGAACTTCAATTTCTTCAGGTCACACGCAGGTCAATGCATGATGGCAATGGAAAATTCCAAAACCATCATTTTTCTATTTTCCCAGCTCAACTTTTCACAACAATCTATCCACATTAAACAACATTTAATTTTTGTGGCTGAACCCCAAGATTTTTATCCCATTAAATTCTCCTCAGCTCCTAATGTTTTTATTTCAAGTAGTTTTGTATTGGCGAACTGGGTATGCTTGCGAAAAACCTCGTGACATTTCATGGAGGATGAGTCTTACTTGTCGACACCCATTTATGATAGTTACCTCTTGGTAGTACACATTCTCTCGGCCTTCCCTTTGCTCCATTTAAAGTTTTTGATGCGCCAAAAGATCAAACGACGAAAATTGATTTCTTCGACCATATTAGACTTTAATTGAATAAGAATTTTCAATTTAGAAGCGGAATAATTTTATTTGTAGACTATTAACTTTTTGTAATGTCTTATTCATTTTATGTTGTATTTTATGCATTGAATTCATTGTTTGTATTCTGCTGGGCAAGTGATGATTTTGTTTTGGTCATCAATTGAATTAATTTGTAATTTATTCATTTTGTTCAAATTTATAACAATTAATTATTAATTGTAAAGATGCGATAATTGTAATGAATTTTTTTTGAACAAAAACCATATTGTGTGAGTGACCTAGCCTTTCTTGTTTTTTGTCACAATGACACGTAGGTGCAGTTAAATGAATTTTTAAATAGTGGCATCAACTTAACTTAATTGTGATTGAAATTAACTTTGATTTGTCTGGTTTTTAAACTGGACAAAAATGCTTACACTTCCAATTAAATCATTTAGACACCCCCCTGCTGTGCTGTTGATACTAGAATGTATGGTCAAGAGAAGTCAAGTCATTTTCATATTCAGTAGTGCTGTCAAAACTGAAAGTAGTGGGATCACTGGTGGAGGTCACAAGATCTTGATTTTGGGTCAATGTCAAAAATGTAAAGACACAAATGGTCGCACCAATCAAGCCCATCAGTCCAAATGTCCAATACGAACATTGTCTCCTCTTCTAAACAACAATTTTTAATGTTTGTAATTATTAATTAACCATTCTTGTCCAATACAAAATTAACGAACCTTGTGATTGGTATTGTCAATGGCCTGAACATTGCCAAGTTCCATTTGTAATTCATGTAAATGTTAAAAATATTTTTTAGTTGACTTTTTTTATTCTTGTAAAAGTTGGGTGATCTTTTCAGAATGTTGGGTCTTTATTAAAAAGGTTAGGTTAGGTAAATAGGGTAAATATTGTGGGCCACAAGAGCGAGGAGAAACCATTTTTTGAAATGATGAGAGTGCAATAAAAGAATCAAATATTTTGTGAGTCAATAAAGTGACACATGTTCATATCAAAACCAATTTTGGACATGTTCATTGTCAAGAGTAAATAAAAAATCTCATTTACTTTCATGATATGTCACACAACATGTCAATCTTTTTTTTAGTTGGATTTAAAATGGAACATAAATTCAAACGCTGAAAATCTGACCCGAAGGTGAGCTGCTGAAAAAACTAAATGTCGTAATGCATGTCATGAAGGTCATGATTCATATTCTCTATCTGGATTAAATTGTACCGCCATAATTTTTGTAGTCGAGCCTACTGTACATTGGGTATACATAAAATTGATGTTTGCCACGCCATGGGAATTGAGATAGAGAGTGTATGATCAAAGTAATAATGATTCATTGTAATTAAGGATTTAATCATACATTAAAAATCAGCTCATGCAATCACACTGTAATGCCAACTTGTGTCTGTAAAGACAAGAAAAATTGACAACTCAATTTTCTTTAATTCAAGGAAAGCACGCTACAATTTTAAGGTGACGTATGAAATATTTTGTAGTATTTAATTGTATTGCCCTTAACTTTATTGTAACTTTTAATTTTTGTACATTATTCCCCCACAATTTTGTTTGACCTTTTCTTGGATTGACTTCCGGGGCTTTATCATATTTTTACTCACTTTTGATCATTCTTCACAGTTCAATAGAAATGGAAGGTGATTTAGCTTAAAATATTATTTTTGTCAAGTCCAATTTTCCCGCAAAAATGAAGTCAATTTACATTTTATTTGTTCTCCAACTTTATTTCATTGGAATAGGTAAAATAGAAAATAATTTTCGTTTTCGTCCATTTTGTATTCCAAAAAAAATTTAAAAAGTTTTTTATATCCCAGAATGTTCCAGTCTTAGGTTTAGAATGAAGCGGGATTCGAATATATTTGAAAGATTACGCCCCAACTTTATTTTTAGCAGAGCCATCCACTTCATCTCACAAATTGAGGATGACCCCATTGACACGAAAGATTATGATCAGGTCATTCAAAGCCCATCTGAAGACATTCAAGTGAACCACATCCATTATAATGAAAATCAGGGAGACTTGGAATGCCCGCCAATCGTCACAGGGAAGAATATAGTTCACATTTTAAACTGTAATAACAATTGCAATGCAAATGAAAATTGCCCAAGTGAGACTAAATGCTGTTCCAATGCTTGTGGGTCCAGGGAGTGTATGAAAACCATTCACGTGACTAGAATCCCATCCTTTTCTATACCAGGAGGGCCACTGTGTCCTGGTCCTACTAGTAATCCAAGCGACCTCTGTGGTGATACCTGTAGCCAAGACAAGAAGTGTGGGATTGGTCAGTTGTGTTGTGTCAATCAGTGTGGTAGTCATGTCTGTACTAGTCCCAGTTTCCGGTAGAGGGTCATTTCCAGGTCAAGTTCAATTTAAAAAAAGGGAAACATTCCTCTGAATAACATTCGGCAATATTTCTCAGCAATTTTGTCATTTCAAAATCCCCGCCATTTTTTAAATATGGGAACAATAAATCATCTGTAATAATTTTGTACAACAAAAATATTTTAATTTAATAAAATTAATAATTTACAAAACTTTGCCATAAAGAATTAAATGATCTTGCCAAATACAACAGTCTTTAGCGACATCTCTGGAGTATCCCATTTTAACTAAAAATCCTTCTGCACCATGTATACTAGAGGCCATGATGTAAGAAATTTTACATTTTTCATGGCGGCCATGTTCATGAATCTTCTCCATTAATTCCCGCGCGTAACCTTTACTCCGATGATGGGGATGGACCCAAATTTGTTCCGTGTAAATCCCGCCAAAAATAATGCAGCCATGACACGCAGCGACAGTTTGATCATTTTGATCTTTAATATAAAATCCAAAGGGTGGTGTATGGAGACTTTCTTTTAAACCAGCTTGGTGGGCTACTTGGGTCAATTTTTTGGTCAAGTAATTTGACCTCTCAAATTTTGGTTCTTGTAGTGATGACAAAATTTCTCTGGCGTTTTTAGCCTCTGTCATGATTTCCTATTAAAATAATTCTAATTAACTTGAACGTCTGCCTTATTGTTAGTTTTAAATAAACTATAATGATAAATATTTAAATATTTAATTTACTTTGAATTTAAATAGGTTATGGACAGAAATAAATAAATAAAATGAGATTTGGTAAAAAAAAATTGCTTGTTTGTATTTACTGAAATTAAACTTTAAATAAAAAGTTAAATTTGTTTGAAACAATTTGTAAACTTTGAACCGACCACTAGACCTTTGAACCCAATTATTTTGATTAAAATTTTTTTTGACTTGTCATTTTGTCAATGGACTTGAAATTAAATTTATCATTTAAATTCCTCAATTCCTCATTATGTTGTCTGTATTATTTTAAATGGGCCAATTGCCAATTCAAATGTGACGAGAGCGTGACAGTTTGAACCCTGACCTTTGAATTTATGAGATTCATCATTTAAATTGTACTCAAATCCTCTTTTCCTCTTGGAAATATTTACAACTTTTATTTATGAAAAATTGGGTCAACTTAATTGACCATTTTCATTTGAACTTTTAACTGACTAAAATGCGGCAACTTCAAAAGTTTTTTATTTTTAGTTTTAATTATTTACTAACGATGAAGGCCACAAGGCAAACGACCTTAAAACTGCATGTCATTCAAATTAAAGTTTTTTTGAAAATAGTTAAATTTTATTCATGACTTGTATAAATTGAAGGGGACGGGAGTCGGTCCATGGGATTTTATGCACGTGCCAAAAAAAGGAGACAGACAAACAAAAAATGCCTTAGCGGGTACTCTGAACTCATTTTGTCCTTCCTTTTCATTGATTTTCTTCTTCATTGCAAAATTTTGTGTACCTGTAAAATGTGAATCTTTCCCAAAAAAAAATTTCCATGTTTATTCAATATTCATTAATTTTAAAATCAAAAATTATTTCATTTTCATTTAAATAATATTCTCAAGTGTAAGTTCATTTCGTTTAAAAAATATTTTGTCCATATTTTTTTTATACACTCCATAAAATGAAAACTGACTTGTCCTAGTCGTTTGCATTTAATTTGAATAAACTATCTTTTTCACTAAAATTAATTTTAATTATTGCCTTTTCCACTTTATAGTTAAATGAATTTCTTTTAAACTGATGAGACGGAACTGTGAGACGGTAATATTTAAATTTTGTGGAAAACTTCATAAAAAATTGAAAAGTTCTATTAAATCAAAATTCAAATAAATAAAATAAAATAATTATTAAATTAATTGAAAGCAAAATAATTAAATTAATTATTTATTCAATTTAGGAAAAATCGTCCAAAACGTCTTCCACGTCCTCTACTGACACAGACTCAAGTTCAGTCAACTCAAATAAAAAACGGAAAAGGACAACAAAATTCACTAACTCTAATTCAGAAAATGACCGTAGAGGTCGAGCCAAGTCACGTGATTCAGGCCGGAGACATGAAGAGTCGTCCCGCAAAAGTTCGAATTCGAGTACAAGCACCGAAAGGGGGTCACAAAAACGGGTCAAAAAATCTCGAAAAGTGTCTAAAAATAGAAAGAAAACCATATTGACAATTTGGGAGAAAAGAATGATCGCCGAATTGGCAAGAAACAAGAAAAAGAATGACGTAGAATTTCATCGACTACAGAAAACGCGCCGACTTTTAGAAGAGGAGAAAGTCACTTTTGAGCAAGATCGAATCAAAATGGAGCATGAGGTCGAAGAGAAACTTGAAAAGGTGACAAAAGAGATGAAAAAATACAAAAAATTATTGACTCAACGTAAAAAGAAGGCTACCAAATTAAAACAAAGGAACGCCATCTTGGATCAGGATTCTGCACAATACGAGCATGATTTACTAATTGCCCAAACCAAGTCTAAAATAAATTGTCAAGAAGATGAAAGACTCGAAGAAAAACATTCCATTTTTATCCAGGAAGATTTGAGGTTTCAAAATGAAAAAAAAATTCTTTTACAATTTCTCGCCAAGTGTACTGCCATCTGTCAAGTCAATCGCGGACAAAATGTTGTCAATAATGTTGGAAACATTTGTGAAAGTTTTGTGGCGGAAAATTTAAATTCTCAAGAAAATCTTATTGATAAAAGTGAATCGGTGACCTTACCAGCAGAAACGTTAGAGGTTTCGACAATTAGTGAGATTAATTTAGTGGAAATGTCGCCAGTGAATATTGAAAATGGTCAAGTTTGTGAACGGAATGAAAATTCAATTCCCGTAGAAATGTCGCCGTTGGTATGTTTTAGTGGCGATTCCAGCGAGATTATTGAACCAGAAATTAATTTAGTGCTGACACAAGAGTGTGATGGGGTCAATGAAATATTGTCGCTAGTGGTAGTTTCACAAAAAGACGAAAATCAAGTTCCAATCTGTACCACACCGTCGCCCTCTTTTTGTGAACCAAATGAATCTCCAATGGAGGAAATTACTGACAAAGACAACAATCAAACACTCGGGTCACAGTCTCGGTCTTCAACAATTGGTTTCGACAATTCCATTGAAAATTTGACCTCAATAAATTTGGAAAGCAAAATGTCGTCGGATTCGATCGAAAATCAAAACATTGAGACATGTGAGACTATCGAGATTACATCGCAATCTCCATTCCATTCTGAAGACATTGTGGAAAACATCTCCATACAACTGTCTCAACACTGTGATGACGTCATTGTAAATTTACCAGTAACCACACTGTTGTCTGCGCCTCCTGGCGGTGAGGAGCGATGTCGATGCGTGGGTACCCAAATGTCTCCTTTACGTGATGAGATAAACGAATTACAATTATCAGTCTCTTCAGACTCATCTCCCTCAATCCAAATATCACCACCACCAACGCCCCCTACACCTCTTCAAGATGAGTTGTATGACCCACCAGAGCCTTCAGTTGAAAATTCTCAGTTAGAAATGAAGCAAAATGAAAGGATGGACCCGACATCTCCACGCGAAGAAAAGGAAACCAAAGTCTTCGAAAAAAAACTTTTTCTTGGTTCACCGCCTGCTGAAGACTCTACTGAAATTCAAGACAACCACCAAAATGCCAAAAATATAACCAAAAAATTGAATAAAAAATCCTGCAAACAATTAAAAAGTACAAAAAAGGTGCTTGGGGAAAAAACTATCAAAAGGGAAAAAATTAAAAGTGTACGTGGTCAAAAAAAAGTTAGAACTAATCGTAAGAAATTGCGAGAGCGTAGCCATCGACAAAAAGTGAAGGAAACAAAAAGAACCAAAAGAATTTCCCATAGAAAAAGAAAACCCATGAAAAAAGCCTGTAGACTACGTAAACACGTAAAAGGTCAACGCTATAAAATTCCCGTGCTAACAACACGTTTAAAATTATTACAGGAGAAAGGATGGGGTTATGATCATGGTGAGTTTTTAGTGCCAACAAATATGAACATGTTGATATTGTTGGTACAATTAATTTATCATTTTAAAAAATAAGCTTTAAAAATCATTTGTACAGGACATGGCGACTACAGTGATCGGCAAAGTTATTTGGAAATGGTGGCCTCCATCAAGAAGAGAAGAATTATTACATGGCCCCTCCACACTCAAAATTAATTTGACTAATTCAATAAATCGTTCATCATAAAATCATTTAAAATTTAACAAACAGTTAAATTGTTATGAACATTGTATCAAAAATACATTTTATTAATAATTTATTGTTTACAAATTACAAAAAAATTAACTAATTGAAAACTAAAATATTTTTCAATGCCATTACTTTAAATAATGACATAAGGGCATATACAAGTTTTTAAACGGCTAGGGAAATTCTACAATCTATTTGAAAAAGTGTAGACTTTTTCAGTGGTCATCATTCTACTTATATCATTTAATTTATTTTATTCAGAATTCATCACAAAAACTGAGGATTTGTAAATTACACAAAAACCAACAATTTTGTCAATCAATTAAAAAAACCCGCAAAAATATTTATAAAAATGGCCTCAGCTTCTTGACATTTTTGTAAATTGTATTTAAGCACTGCACTAAAACCCAAAAATTTTAATTTGTCTTTTAATTAAAATAATGTACAAAATTAAATAAATATCAACAAGAATATTATAGAATATGTATAATATGTAGTATAACTAGTATAGTAATTTATTAGCAAGGGGTCAATGCCCTTATAGGGACTATTTTTCTACTTTGATTTTCCTTGAAATATTTGCACCTCGAATAGACCGCTTCGCATCAAGGACATCTACTTCACAATAAACTGATTCAAAATGTTCATTGGATTCACTTTCCAATGTCCGAAAGCATGGTGCACGAGACGTCTAAGTTTCAAAAAATAAAAATAATTTTTAAAAACATTTCAAAATTTTAAAAATTAAAATAACATACATCACAATAGTAGATTTTCGTCTTGGCGGGAGTATCAGGACCAGCTTTTTTATACAAAGGATAGTCCTTGAATCCAATCACTTGACCTGTAAATTGACATCCATCGTCCAACCAATGAACCTTCCCTTTGGGTATTCTCAGTACCCTTCAAAATTAAAATCAAATTAATAATTATTCAAAACATTTTAATTTTAAATTTTCATAATTATTCAAGAATGCTTAAAGCTTTCATTTCATTTTAATTTTATTATTATTAAAAACCATTACATTAATGTAATGATTTTGCTCCCTCTTGATTTAATAAACTATAGCCTAAAATTAATTCCCCAAGGTTGGGGGCTTTAATCTCAATTAATTTTAATAATTCCAAATTAATTAAACACACATCCTCCACTTGGTTCTTTAGTGTCAAGGATTTGAGGGACTTGAGGGTTTTGGTTTGGTTTTGAAGGCAGTCTAAAAAATTGTTGAGTCCGACGTCATCTGTAAAGGTAGCCTCAATTTTATTTAAATTTGGCGCGCCTTCAATTATTTCTTTTAATTGGTCACCATAATTTAATTCATGTCCATGATTAATTATGATGGTCTTGAGTTTTGGGAGATTTAATTTTGATTTTCGTGGGGGTGGAGTCACACTTGTCTGGCATTTTGATTGGAAAGAAATTTGATGGACCTTTTGACACACGTTGGTCAACAACATGTAAAGGTCATAGGGGTCATGTTTCTCCTGTGTGTTCCAGGTTCAGTCAATGCAGTCAAGGGCGTAAACGTTTTAACCAAATTTATTAAAAAGTTGGTTCCAAAGTATCCAGTCATGATCAAGATTAAGTTTCCGTATTGAGTTGACCTCTGGGTTGTTGAGGTCAACTCTTCGGCTTTTTCGACTTAAGTTTGATTGGCGGCGTAATTTTTTTTTGACTGGCTGAGCTTGAATTTTTGATTGGCGGGGTAATTTTTTGATTAGCTGAGCATGAACTTTTGAATTTCTTGAGAAATCCTTGGCACTGTCTGTGTGGAAAGGGAGGGGTGGCGATAATTTTGAATTTTCAAAATTCCCGCTGGAACTTTGTTCCTATAATTTAAAATAAAATTTAATAAATTTTAATTACAATTAAAAATTAAAACTTACATCTGAACGCTCTCCATCAAAATTACTCCCATCAGTCTCAGATTCTGTGTCGCTTGATTCAAATTTCCGCTTCAGGTCAATTTGAGGGGGGTGGGATGGAATGGAAAAAACGGGACCAATGTCGATGCCATCATCCGACTCCGTTGATATTGAAATGACCAAGTCAGGGTCAAGAGAGGTCAAGTTGATTTGGTCTTGACTGGATGGACCAGGACTATTATGAGGATAGACTGACGTTTTACTGGGTGAATTAATTTCAGAATCTTGACTTTGAGCTCTGTCCATTTGGGCATCTTCAAGGTTAATTAATTCGGTTTTAATATTCTTGGCAGTTTTTCTTGCTTCATCATGTGGCTCAATTAAAAGGCACAAGTCATTTAACCCATATTTGAACAGGGATGACATTGACAACCCTAAATATATAAAATAAATGTAATTAAATTTAATGTAGGTACCTATCTAAATTAATTAAATTAAACTCACCTTTAAAATTCTTGATGGAGGCAAGACAATCAAATTTTTTAAATAAATTGATGACCTCCATGGGCACTGAATTTAATTGGAATTCCTCCACTGAATTTGTACACGGATCTTGATCATTGTGTTGAAATTCCAATTCAGTTAAATAACTTTTAATTAATTTTAATGGGACATTTAAATGAGTGTCCAAACCAAATAAATCTTTTAAATCCATTAAACTGTAGTGGTACAATTCATCCATTGTTTTGCCCGAAATAAATTAAAATATTTACAAGCATAAATAAAATTAAAAATGAATTAAATAAGAATAAAATATTACCGACAAAATAATGAAGGAGATGAAGCCCTTCACTTTTTTCAACAATGTCAATTATCTTTAAATGTACCACCATTATTTTTGTAAATAAAGGAAATGAAGTTGTGTCCAGTCAAGTCCAGTGGAAGCTGAATCAACAAGTCTGTTAAAGATACGAAAAAATTAAAATGATGAGAGGGGAGGAAGGTTGAATGTTTTAGTGGGGGGCTCTAAAAATAGGGCAAGTTTAAAGAGCCTCTAGACATTTCATATAGAATTTTAACATGACGCACATGTGACCCTCGTTTTAAACACTTTTTATTGTAAAACGTCTCTTGTTTCACTCCAGCTCAAATCGCCACTTGCCTTCTTCCTCTTTTTTCCCCTTTATACAGTCAAAAATCACTTGACTAAAAATATTCAGCTCTGGGGTGTAAAAATTAAAGTGTCGCATTGCCAACGAACATGTGAACTCTTCCTCTCTGTCAGATTACATTTTAAGTTAAAATTTTTGACTGCTCCAGCCTGCCTGTCCCTTCTAAGGGACAAGGGGGTTCTTGTAAAAAAAATTTGGGTTAAGAGACAAGAAAGAATTTTGTAAGCTTCAAAGCATGTGAGTTGGAGTCATGAACACTTGCTGTATGGGTAACCGATGAAAATCCCGAAAGTCAAAATCCCGAAAGTCAAAAGCCCGAAAAACATAATCCCAAGCGTCAAAAGCCCGACTGTCAAAATCCCGAACGATCAAAAGGCCAAGCGTCAAATGCCCGAGCATCAAAATCCCTAGAGATTAAAATCCCGACATATCAAAATCCCGAAACTGAAAAGCCCGAACAATCAAAAGACCGAATGGCAATAACTGTAATGAAACTTGACTATATCGTTATTAGGGGAGGATTGTTATTTCATTGGGTTTTATTATTTAAGTAACCTTAGGGAGTCATTAGGAAATACTAACTCCCGAGGTAGTTCGGCACTAACTGCTGCGGAAATTAGGGAATATAACACAATAACGTCGAAAGGGAGGCTTTAATTATTTATTTTTACCTGATTGTCTTTAAAATTTGGCTGTATTTTTTTTGCAGATAGAATCAATTATTTTGCAGATAGATTTCATTTATTTTGCAGATAGAAAAAGCATTTTATTTTGCAGATAGATTTTTTAAAAGGATTCCTTTGAAATTAATATCATTTTCAAAGCTTAACATGGAGAGTGGAATGCAATGTCTGTCTCATGTCCTCATGCCGTAGGCTAATCCCTTTGTCTCAAGCCGCTTATTAGTTAGGAATGGAGTTCCTGGAAGGACCCAATTTTAAAATTAGCTCAACCATCCTTCCTATTTTTTGCAATTTCTTTCAACTCCATTCCTTGTGTAGACGTGGACGAGTAAAAAGTTGGAATAAATAAACATCATCCGGAACGGAGTTGTCACAACTTTACGAATTAATTGTGACGCATATACGTTGCAATTAATTAAATTGATAATATTATCATGTCGTTGTAAGTTAGGAAATTCTACGGCTGGTAGTGTAAGATTGGTAATTGAAACTGTTACCCCTTTCCTTTTTTTTGAAGGTGATGAGTGATGATGATTTTCATTTAAAAATTAGATTTTTGAAACACACTTTTTGGAAACTTAATTTAATTTTTTTTAAGTTTCTATTAAATCGCTGACCTGTTAGTACCATTTTGTAGACTAGAATGTTGGCTGATAAATAGCCACCAAGAACTTTTAATTTCATTCAGTCAACAAAAATATTGGGACCTTTTTCGCAACATGCTTTTTCTTGACAAAAACAGGACGCGCTCAGTTTTTGACGCATCAAATTAAAACATCCACCAAATTTTTTGTCGAACTATTATTTGTTGTAAAACTTTAATTAATATTAATGTATTTGTATTAAAAGTTGATTCAGAAAATATTATTCTTGATTGAACATTTTTTTTCTTTTCATATTCTATTTATTTTTAAATGTACAAGTAAAATAAATGACTTCAACTAAGCCGAACAAGATAATTTGACAAATGAACTTCTCAAAGCTTCATTGACACACTGAATGAAACTTGAAAAGTTTTACGAGTCAAAGGCCGTCAAAGGGTTTCTTACAGGATAAGGGGACTAGATCGGGAAATGGAAGGCTACAATTTCTCAAATATTGTTCAAAATTTAGTTAAAACTTTAAAAAATGAACTTAATAGATTCTATCAAGTTTTAATTAAATAATTATTTCAACTGGGCTAATTACATAAAACAATAATTCATCAATTAAATAGGGCAAAATTGACTAAAACGACAAAACAGGTTCAACGTCCACAGATTTCATTGTCGTCTAACGTGTAAAGACGTCCATGGTCGAGAACAGTGAGCTCTGGGGAACGTCATTAGGCGTTTTCAGTCCCAAAATGTTAATTTTTGTGTACGTGTTTTGTCTTCTACAGTCTCAACTAAGCCATGACAACAAGCGACAAAACACGTTTAAAATGCCGATAAGGTTAATATTATTTAATTTTAATTTGATTTGTTATGAAATCCTAGAGTCAGTTAAATTTAGTTACTTAACTCAAATTAAATTGATGAAAGTATTTAATTTTAATTTTGAAATTAATTCCAGAAATTATTTTTTTCAGAAAGTTAGTTTATATTTATTTCAAAATCTTTTCAATTCAATATGAAATTCAATTTATGTCAATTAAAAAGTTTTTCAAGGCGAGATTATTAATATTTTAAGATTTGTTGGTCAGAATATTTTTAGCTTAATAATTTTTAAATTTACAAATGGCCATTTTATTTTGAATTCAATTCCTGGTTGCCATAAATATTTCCATTTTACGACGTGCGTTGGCAGACAGGACCACGGCCAGCTAGTTTGGGCCAATGTTTTGGACATGGAAGGAGATGAGGATTATCCAAATTTTGTCCACTTGTTGTGCCAATGGGGATGCCCTAGAGAATAAATTGATTATTAATTAAATTGAAACCCCTTTAATTTAAAGGCTTTCAAGATAACTGACCAAATATTGTAATTATATTTTACCAATGTGAAACCAAACAGGATTGCCATGATGAACATGAAGAATACATCCAACTTCATTTTTCTGCTCAAGAACAAAATGTGAACCTACACGGGAGAGTGTCGTTAATTAAAGTTTATGTCGAATTTTAAATTAATAAATTGTAGTTTTGTATTTTAAAATGGAGCAATTAATTTTTGTGTGTTGAAAGACGCGTGAACTTTTGAAGAATGAAGGGGACTCATGGAGGCTCTTTTATTTTATACTTTTCTTTAAAACTAAAAGAATTTTGTATTTAATATTTATTTCTATTGATTTTTACGTGGGAATACCCCTAATCCAAGGGCTCTCCATTGGGAGAGATGACGTGGACGACCCTTTGATTTTAATACGATAAGCTGGGAAAACCCAAAATCCACAATAAAATTCGAGTTGTGTCTTGCATGTGGATGAATTTTCATTTAATTATTGAGACTTAAAGTAAAAGTGATGCTTAAAATTTAGATGATGCTGACAAATGTTCAAATAATGCATTTGAATTAATCTGGAATTATTATTTTCATAATTTATTACAGGAAGTTTAATGAAATACCACGTGAGTGCCATTTCATAATTTGACAATAAAGACATTACAAAAAATCACTGAAAATTCTGCCCATGCATTTGTTTTAAATGTCTAGTTAAGTACCTCTTCCCTATAAAAGTTTTGTCACAAATTCCACATTTAAATTCCATTTCCACTGCTTCATGAATAACTTTTATGTGGTAATTCAAGCTAACATTATTGGCAAAAGTTTTCCCACATTCATTACACAGGACCCGCCCCTCTCTCTGTAAATTGCATTTGTATCCCTTCTGTCGAACATATTTCCTATATTTACTTCTCGGTTTCCTTCCCACAATCGGCTCTCCTGGAGGTGGATGCATCTTCTTCATATGTAAATTGAACACATTTCGGATTTGTAAACTTCTCCCGCATCCACTCACCTCACAATTAAATTTTCTGACACCAGTATGGACCGGCAAGTGATTCACCAGCTGAATTTTTTGAACAAAATCTTTTGAACAAAAAGGACAAACATGGGGTTTGACATTTTCGTGAATTTTCATATGGCGGACTAAATTATACCGGAAGTTGAATGATTTGGGACACACTGTACACTGAAATTTATCTTGGTGACCTTTAATATGGGCATTACAACTTTTTATATTGTCAAAGGTCATCCCACAAGTTGGACAAAGGAATGGCTGCTCACCAGTGTGGCTTCTTCGGTGGACAACGAGTTGAAAAAGATGTCGAAATATTTTGTCACATGACTCACATTTATGGGTAAAATTGGCGGAAGATTCGTGAATGTCGAGATAATGTCTTTTAAATTGGGGTTTGGAGAAAAATGATTTATCACAACCGGGATGACTACACGGGTGGGGAAGTTGACCGGGATGTTTTATTTCAAAGTGGGTTAAAAGTCTTGTTGTCTTGAATTTGAATTCCGTGCTGGATTCTTCCTCTGGAGCGGGAAGACAAATTGGGCAGGAAAATGGAAATTTTCCACCAGTTTGATCTTGTTTCCGATGTTGGATTAAATGTTGTCGAAATTTTGTGTAGGAATAAAAAGATTGGTGACATTTTGAGCATTTGTACTCCTCCAAAATTTTATGACGACTGTACTTGTGCTCCCGGAGTTTGAAAGGTTTCCAAAATGATTTTGGACAATTTGGTACAGGACACTTGTATAATTTCTCTGAACCGTGAGAACTGGTCATGTGATCCACTAGCTGGAGCTTTTTTTCAAATGAGAGAGACCCTGGACAAATTGGGCAGGTCAACTGATTTTCTGGCATGTCATGACATGTTTGTTGGGCGTGTAATTTCAGTAAATATTTTTTTCTAAATTCTTTACCACATGAACAGAGGAAATTTCTTGGGGATTCAATTCTTGTTGTTATTTCCACAATGGGTGGTGATTTTTTACTGTCCTTTTTTCGGACAACTTCTTGTGGCATTTATTTTTTTTCTTCTTCTTCTTCAGATGACATGGGTTCCACTTTTTCTTCTAGAGGGTCAAAGTCGGGGTCATCAGAAGAAAGGGGCTCTTCTTTTGGTTCAAATTCATTTTCTTGGTCAGGGAGTGCGAGTGGGTCTTGTATAGGTTTTTGTCTTGAGTAGGTTTTGGGAGGTTTGATGTTCCTGTTGGGTCTTTTGGAAGGGTCAAAGTCATTATTTTGAGGTGGAGTCACGTGACTGGATTCTTGAGATTTTTTTACTTTTTTTTCTGTTTTGACATGACATAGTAAATTTTGTAAATCGGTGAAAACTTTTGAACACTCAAGACACTTCATTTTAAATTTTGTTGTGGTGGGACAGCCAATTTTATTTGGAGGCTTCTTTCTCTTCTTATTTAAATTTTCCTTGTCATTTGATTCATCTGTGACCTCAGTGGTGCTGAAATTAAAATTACAATTTGTAATAATGTTTGTTGTTAGTTTTTTTAATAATGATGATTATTTTAATATTTAGTAAAATAAAATTGTGATTGTGAAGAATATTATCTTATAGTATCATTAGAATTAAATACAAGATAATACTTACAGTTCTGGAGTCACGTCTATTAGTTGACCTTCGTCATGTTGAAATTGTTCACTGTCTTCATTTTGAGTGGGGCAATGATGACTATGAAAGTCTTCATTGTCAAAAAGAGTGTCACAAAAATAGCAATAACGAGGACGTATTCGAACACGAATATTGTCAAAATCATGAATTTTACTTGACCCTTCCATAATTTGTACCTGTACAATTAAAATAAACTTAAAATTTTTACTAGAGAAAAAACAACAGCAACATTTTTTATTTTAAAATTTTAATATTTGTAAAAAACATTTATTTAAGTTTAATGAAGTCAATTTGATTTCTTACCTTTATCAGTTAAAATTTGTTAATTAAAGTCACTTGATTCTCTCTCTCGTACAAAAACCCATTTTATTTCTTTTTCCTACAACAGACATACAACAGACAGAAAATTTTTAACTTTAATTCACAATTTTCTACCCGAAATGAAATACTTTTTAAATACAAAAATGAACGTCATTGACAAATAGATAACGATAAATCTATTTAAAGTTACTAAATGAATTAGAACACTCACGTTTTGTGCTTAAAAGTTGAATTTCTGTAAAAAAAAATTTCAGAAATTTTACAAGAGCAAAAAAGTGGCCCGCGAGTGGGTTTAAAAAATCTTTGAAAGTCAAGGATTCTTACGTCTCTCTCTGTCTGCGTGTTGGAGCATGAAAAAGTTAAACAAGGAAGATTTGGAAAAATGGAGCTTTAGTTTTACTCATGACTCATGAGACAATTTAACTCTTTAATTAATTCAACTGTAATGAATTTTCTGCTGAAAAGTGATGAGGAGACTGACGACTTGTTGTGCCATAAACGAGACAAAATTTTTGGTAGAGACCATGGAACATTCATTTCAATACATTTGAAGGGGTTGAGTTCTATTTTACCACAAAGAACTTAGATCTATGTTCAAGGATAGTTTTTGACTCTCGCGCGAACAGCTAAAACATGCCCTTGCTCTTTGAATCAATGTCTTTGTGGTAAAATAGAACTCAACCCCTTCGTTTAATTGTCCAAAAATTAAATTAATTTTTTGAGACTTAATTGATGCCCAATTGGATAAGCATGTCCACTTTTAGAACTAAATTATTTATTTCTAATTTAATGAACAGCAAAAAATTGATTGACATAAGGCAAAAAGGAGTCATATTAAATGAAGACAAATGTTTTCAAATAATTATTGGCATATATCCATTACCAAAATGGTGGCATGTATGAGTTTAAACGTAAGTAACATGACACTAAAGACTAAAGCAATAGATAAAATAGTTTCCTAGTTTTTCCTCAATTCTAAATTAATTATGTCATGATTTTGGTTGCATTGTAAAAATGGATAGGGTTCACAATGTTTGGAGGATTGTCTAAAGATGAACGAAGGTTGATCGTGTTGTGATGAATTGTGAGTTTTGAAGGTAAACGTGTGAAAATGACGTCAGGAAGGCACTCAACTCATGTGTACACCTTGTGCAGAAGGAAATAAAAAAATTGTAATGACGAGGGGCAAAAACTTGATTATTTTGCCAATTTTTTATTTGTACACTTTGCCCTTCATTCAATTTTCTTGAGGACGAAATAAACAAAAACATTTTTACAACTCTCAACCACAATTTCCACTTCTTCCCATTCTGTCAGCAAACCCACACCTTTACTATTTTGCCAATTTTTGCAATATTTTGGCAAAACTTACCTGTTCAATCAATTTCATTTAATTTTCAAACCACCATGACCTTTGAACCACCCACACCCCGGGAATTGGAAAAATTGGAATTATTCCGAGAAAGGGTAAACTGTCACTATTATTTTTAATACCCGCGGAAATCCAAATTAATTAATTAATTACAGGTGTGCAAAATCTACCCAGAAAAGGACGAGACATTACTCAGATGGCTAAGGGCACGTGATCTTGACATTGTCAAAGCCGAGCAAATGTTACGACGTAAATTTTTAATTATTAATGATTATTTTTGCAATATTTTGAAAAAAAAAATTTTGAACAGGGCATCTCATTTGGAGAAAAAATAACGATATAGAAGAATTGAAATTATGGCGCTCTCCCAAAATATTTTTACCCTACCTCCATAGCGGATACGACAAAGAGGGCGCACCTATCTACATCATGCCAGTCGGCCACTGGGACATGCGCGCAAATATCGAAAATGGGAATATTGTCCCTTCCATGCGGTTCATTTATCAAACCCTTGAAAACGTGATTGAGACGGCCCAGTCCCAAAATATTTACCAAGGGGTCATCATCATGGATTTCGATGGTTTCGCCTACCGCCAAATAGCCAATCGAACTGTGATTCAAGGAATTCTAGAAGTGCTCAAAATATTTGAATTAAACTATCCCGAAGTACTAAAAACCGCATTTGTCATAAATACTCCCACAATCTTCAACTATTTATTTGCCATAGTGGCGCCCCTTCTAAATTCTCGGACTTTATCAAAAGCTCAAATATACGGACCGAATCGGAGGAAATGGCAAGAAATAATTTTTAAAACCATCGACCCCGACCAACTCCCACCCCACTGGGGAGGAACCAAACAAGGCAGTGATGAATTCTGTTCCGACTCTTGGTTCGGTAAATGTTTACCACCAAACTATTTGAAAAAGTGTGGCGCTCATTGTGATGAATTTGGAGCGGAGTGGTTCACAACTAGAGTCCCGGCGCGGGAGAAATTGGTGTTTGAATATCAAGTTGACGAGGACATGTCCTGCCCAATGCTCAAATGGGGATTTAGCACTGATGGCTACGATATTGGATTTTCTGTCCAGTTGGAAGATGAAATTTTAGTGGAGTACGAGAGGGTGGAAGCGCATGATGAGAAGCGGGAGGGGGAGTTGAGACTTGAAAAAAGCGGGAAATATTCAATTATTTTTGACAACACGTACAGTCGCACGAGGGGCAAGACCCTTCATTATTCCATTAGTTTGAATGAGGAGGACGAATTTCATGATTTTGACAGCCCTGAGGACTCTAGCCTGGATGAACATGAACATTAAATTTTTAATCAGTTTAAATTCCGCGGTTCTCATATCAAGAAATCCAAAGAAAGCCTTCTTTGAAAAACTTTTAAGCGCGGGCGCTTAAAAGCATGAAATTTTGACATTGCAAATTATTTTTATTGTTGAAAATTTTTACAAGGAAATTCACAGGAAATTGTAGGCATTGCAAGAGAGGAGCGTGAGAATTGCAAGGATAACGACGCTCATTGTTGGTCAAGGAAAACTTGTTTTTTTTGTACACAAAATACTGTTGAGTGATATAATACAATGATCAATGCAATGTTGACAAAAATTTTCAATAAAATGTTTGTGTTTTTGCACACTAATTTTAATTAAAGTCAATTTAAAAGTTAATTATTTTACGGGTTGAATAAAAGGAAAGTACTGACAGCGTGCTCAATAATTAAATTTGTCAATGTCATGGCCGCATTTTCTTAAATCTGATTAAAAAATCCAATCTCCATTTGAATTGGGGTCATTGACCTCATACAGGGTGACCACCTGTCCCGTATTAGCCGGGACAGTCCCGTAATTAATGCCAATTTAACCCAAATGTCCCGTAAATTGTCCACGGACAAATAAAACAGAAGAAAAGTAGGAGAAAGTGACAAACATGTTGAAGGCTTACAAAAAGAGGGGGGGGGGGATTTAACCAATTCAATTTTATTTTTCGTATCATTCCATTTATAAAGATGAGTTTGAAAATTTTCTCCATATTTTATTTCTTTTTCAAACCAGCCACATATGTAGTTTTTGTGAAATGACTGAAATGAGGGACACTTTTCACATTTAAAATTTATTTTCAAACTTAATTCAAATTAATTTTTAAGGTTTTAGTCTTAAGTTTTATAAATTTTAAGTATCATTGAAAAAAATGTTCAAGGACAGAAACAAAAAATGTAAAATGTCTTTTTGAAACAAAACGTCAAGAGGAGTTTAGGAATAGAGAGTTGTATAGGAACAATTTTACTTTGTGTTCAATTCATTGCAATGCTCATTTTAATGGCTATGACACTAAAATTTATTCCATACTTGCCAACAGTTTTGGAGTCAATACTAAATTATGAATTTTATTTAACAAGCCAAAATTTAATTGACGTGAAATTGTCACTTGACCGTACCAAAGACCACTGTCGCCATAATAACCGTGAAGGTTTAAGGGAAAAGTGGCAATTCCCCGACAATTTATATTCTTTTGCAACATAATTACATGAAATATTTTATCGGAGCAGGAGAAGAAGATTAACAATTTGTTGGGCACAAAAATGAAGGAAAATCAACGTCGACGTCCTCTCTAAAACATGAAAACTCCCTACCCGAATTCCCGCCACTGGAATTGACCTCAATATTTTTTTGACCTCTGTCTTGTACCCTACAAATGCTAACCCTCCAGCCACTTTCTCAATGAGGGACTTTACCAAAGCAACGTTGGAGGAAATGGAGAAGGCCTTCATGTAAATAATTGAGTAGCACATGGCGCATCCAATGCCAATGAATAAATTAAAAAATCCAACAAAATAATTTAAATGAAAAAAACTGAAGAAAAATGAAAAGCAAACGATGGTCCCCACAAGGAAGAAAAGTTTGAAATAGAAAATTATGAAGGAATGTTGAAAGTTGAAGAGGCGAATGAGGAGCAACAATTCCTCCGTTTTTTGAATGCCCCGCCACAAATTTTCAGGGGGCAAAAGCTTCCTTTTCACTATCCTTACATACCAAAATCAGTTTTAATGGTCTAACCATTTAATTTAAATTAAGGTTAATTTGTTAATTTGTTTTTTACTTTAAAATCCTCAGAAGATTATTCAATTCCTCATGACACTTGAGAAACAACACAAGATGACAATGGAATGTGAAGTCCAGCCATGTGCACACGTGTACAATCGTATTAAATTCTACCGCCAAGAGAAGAAAAATGGTCACGTGATTTTGGAGAGAATGGGGAAGGCAAGTGTACAAAAGTTGCAATCGAGAGGGATCTACACTCATTAAAATGATATACAAAAACGCGCCAATAAATAGAAATAAAGGTTCCGCGACTACAAAAAGTTCTTGCCAATTGTAGTTCCATAGGGGGCGTCCCCGTAGCACGACGGAAAAATCAGGTTGTTTTGAACAGACCTTGGCACGGCGCCATTTTTTCAACAAAAATGGGTACAATTTTTTCGGTAAGTCTTTTTTGGTTTTTCTTGGTGCGCATGATTTCGACAGTCTGCGTTCCCACCATTTGACTATTCGTCAAGGGAGACTTCACTGGCTTCTGTAGTCAAATAAATTACAATTATTATTTATTGTTAAAATATTGAGCACAATTAACTTACCATTTGATTGGGAGTGAACAAAGTGTTGAAAATAGTTTGATTCAAATGAGGCGCCACAATGAATAACTGATAAAATAGGAAACTGGCAACCATGCATGCACCACTTGAAATGAGGTGAATAGAAAATTGATTCAAATTGAAATAAGTCCCGGGGCTGAGCGCCACTTGCGTTAACCGTAAAGTGATGCAGGTTGTGTGGAGAGTAAACCAAAAATGGTGAATTCTCCATCGCCAGTAGCGCCATCCCTTGGATCTTGCATAAATTTTCCCATTCACCACGTCGACATCTATGGGCATCAAGTTGAAGCGTGCAAGGAAAAAAATTGCCAATAAATTAACTTTATTTTCTTGCGTTGTCAACATTTTAACAGTTCAAATTGAAAGAAAATGGAGAAAGTTGTGACCATCCAACGTTGAATGTAGAGAATAGACAAATTTTCACTCTTTTTGTGCCACCTCAAGTCTTGGGGGATCAGTATATTATTCTACTATATGATGTTATAAAATTTGATGTACTATATAACGTTGTTTTCTCTCTTGAAGAAAACACGTGTCATTTTGATGGACAGTTGAATAAATTGTAATTAAGTAGTCTCCAATGGGTGCCATTTAATTGTCAGTTTTTTAAAATGAATAATTCATTTCATTGACAATTATTGTCAGTATTTATAAATTAATTGTCAGTTTTTGGGAAAAAACAATTGTCAGTTCCGATAAATTAATTGTCAGCTTCTCAAAAATGAATTGTCAGCTTTTTAAAAATGATTAATTATCAGTACAACTAAAATATATTGATCAGTATGGAAAATTTATTTTAAAATTCACATAGGTAAAACTGATGACATGAATGGCAAAGAAGTTTGATTTAAAGGTCTCCCATTTTCGATATTTTTGACTCCGCTTCTTTGTATCCACGTATCTCTACTAATTTTTTTCATATTTTGAGAATAATTAAAAGAATAATTGACATTTAAAGACAGGGTAAAGGATTTGAGTGTATAGTTTTGTGCGTCAAAAATATGGGCGTCAAGTCAGCAGCCGGCAGCCCCGCTGCTGAAAATGTCAGTTCAGCAGCCGGACAGCCATACGCTCTAGGGGGCAAACCGAGATAGTTCCCCCGCCCATATTCACACAATAGCCGTCATTTGTCGAGACCAGAGGGGAACTTTACGGATTTTGACCCACCATGGTTTTTTCTCTAAGTCCCGGGTAATTTTGCATACTTTTTCAACTAAAAACCAAATTAAAACCACAGTATACAGGTTCCCCTCCTCAAATTCACATGGTAGCTTCATTTAGATAAGAAGCATGGGGAGCTCTGAGGAAATTGACCTATGATGGTTTATTCTAGAAATAGGCGGGTAAAACTGGGTATTGAGGCAAAATCGGTATTACAACCGAATGAAAAATATTCCCTCTCTCAAATTTACACACAATGTTCATTGGTGAGTAAGAAAAAGGAAACTTTAAGGAATTTGACCTACCATGGTTTTTCTCTGAGATATTTTCAGCAGCGGGGCTGTCGGCTGCTGACTTGACGCCTATGTCAAAAATGCATTCTCTCTGCAGAGAATGCATTAGCGTCTTTATTTCTCAACCGATTTTCACGTATGAAGACTCAAATTATTCCTTGGAATGTCCTCTCGTACACCTTCTGTGCAAAATGGGGAGCGATTATTTGGTCGCCAGCACATTTTGGTAGAATATGAAAATTTTCATAAACTATTTTCTCCGTCCAAGAAAATGGGATGACTATCATAGAATTAAAATGATGGAGACGTGGATTGCAAGGAAAACAGTTTATTTCCAATATTTCGACAACTCAATGGTTGTCTTACTCAGGGAGTCTATTTATTAATTAAATGTCATATGAGTACTTTAACATAAATATTGGAAATAAACTGTTTTCCTTGCAATCCACGTCTCCATCATTTTAATTCATAATGCATCATGGATACAGAAGTTTTAAAAAAACTATCATACAAGGCACTTTAATTATTAGTCTAGTAAGTTTTCATCGGAAAAAATGAGAAATGGTGTCATGTTTTAATCAATTTATGACGTCAAAATTCACACAAGTCATGACCAATCTTGTCAGTCTTATTAATTAAATGAGCGAATACTAAAAGCTTTTTCAAATTGGATTTCAATAGCCTGACTGCCGATTAGGTTTTCCAATGACAAATTAAAGTCCTTGATTGGTCTTGCGCCTTTTTTTAGTACAAGGATGCTATGAACACCCTGACCCTCATGTGGCATCAATTTTAATCATAAATGCACCAAAGATTTTTAACAATCATGGGATTTTTATTAATTTCATTGTAATTAGTTTTAATTGCACATTAACGTATTGATAGATTTTGGCTGTACTTCATGTCGAATGTAGCCCACCTCAGCGTCTTTTTTATGCGGACCATTTTAGCGTTTTCTGTTCTATTTGACAAATTAAATTAAATAATTTTAATTACTTTACATAAATTATCTCTCATTATATTTTGGGCAAAAAATAATAATAACAATGTTATAAGATAAAATTAATTAAAAACCTGGACGAATTGGACCATTTATCGTAGTACAATATAGTCCACAATTAAAATTAAGTTCTGGGACGGGTACCCTCAGAAATACTTACGAGGAGAAACCAGAGTCGAGGGTCAACCAAGAATTATGAAACTTGGCATACTCATAGGGGCTCCCCTGTGGTTTTTAAAGAAACGGGTGTGAATTATTGGCACCCTTAATTAATATTTTTCACCCTTAATATTTATGCATGTATTTTCCCCTAGCATTTTGAGCAAAATCTTGAGATGGCAACTCCTCACTACTTAACAACCATATTAACTATTAAAAGTTATAAAGTCATTGACTTTTTTTTGAATGAAATTTGAAAATATCATTCAGTAATAAAATCACGTGTCATTTATTTTTTGAAAATATTTTGTGTAATTTATTCCGAAAATATCAAAGAATAATGTGAATTAATTAGCTATTTATTTTGTGATAATGGTAAACTTGACAAACCCAAAATTAATTTGATAAAAGTTTCTAATTTAATTAATATTTTAGTTAATTAATTTATATGAACACACAATTAACATGGGATGGAATGAATCCTTAATAATTTGCCCTCCAAAGGAATATATCGATTTATAGCCGTTTTTCGGCCTAGTCAAATTTAATGTAGTTTGACACCACAAGGGGTGAAAAACAGTGGTGGATTCGAATCCGAGCTCACATTTTCGAAAA